>JAFELO010001142.1:146660-162129 GCA_017140195.1 Eumaeus atala
AACCTCTCAATCTGTTGAACATAAGTAATATATTCTCTTGCAAATGTCACACCATACATGGAGAGGCTTTTCATTAGGCTCTACGAAATCGTGACACGCCTAGAATATCGGTAAAGTATACTCACAGTGACCTCGCGAGTCTTAGTTCATACTACAGGAGGGAGCGCTAATAATAATATAATATCATCATCATTATCAACTCTTATCGGTCCACTGCTCGACATAGGCCTCTTTCAATGAATGCCAAGAAGGTCGATCTCCTGCTGCTCCGTCTGCCCACCTGGTGAACAGTAGATCAACACTTCGTCTTCCTCAATGCGGTCACCGTCCGGACACTCAGTAGCCAATTTGCCATTTTATCTTAATAATGGGCTGTGTGGGTGTGGGGGGCGGCCAAAGAATATCATCACCCTCAACCCGAGCCCAGGGTCACGTAAAATTCGTCAAAAAGCGCTGGTCTTAAGATTTAAGAGGCTTCAGCGAGCTGGTTGTTTGGTGGCCGGTCTGTTTCATAGTGACAGTGAAATAGACGAGAACACCGGACAATTCTCGCGCCGAGTGATGGCGATACCATCAACCGGATCGGCGACAGGTGGCAGTGGCGCCGGTCTGAAACATAATCTGCGATTCCCAATCCGCCTGCTCAGATTGGCAATTACGAACATTTACCTTAAATGGACGACTACAATAAAAGTGGATTAATAATTACGTATCGAAAATTATCAACAACTAGCATCACTCCGCAGTTTCACTCGCATAATTCCGGTCCTGTTAGTCGTAGCATCGTGGTATGTAGGCTATATATATTCTTCGTCCTATTCAACACTAAAATATTTTTTCAAATCGGCCCACTAGTTTCTGAGATTAGCGCTTTCTAACAAACAAACTCTTAAGCTTTATGATCTTAGTATATATTATTATTAATAATGTATATCTTACTACAAATGCTGTCCACTTTTGACTTATAATTGTTGATTGACTTTGTTTCACAAAAGGGCAACGTCAGTCATTTGGTGACTATTAATGCCACAACGTACATGTAGATAAATGGGCGTCGACGTTAGCAGTGTAGCCTCAACATTGCAATTGTCTTAGAATTTAGGAGTGCACTGAAAATTGAATACGAAATCCGTGCAGCTAGCAACATCGTTCGTCGAAGTTCGGCATCAAGTTCGGACCACAGATGATGAGATGAAAACAAGGACGGTTCGCTCTCCTATTTCAATTGCCTCCCTATCAGTCCCACTTTTTTTTGAGAAGTCAACGTCAGTGCGTAAATTCATTGCTCCAAGAACCAAAAAATCCTACACTCACGTTACAAATTATATCTTCTCTCTTATTCTCTGGGGTCTGGCCTCATAGCAAAGAGTTCCTTACCATTACCTATAAATAATCTGGTCTGTTTATTGTGTGACTTGAAGCCGCACACTGAAGATTCCCTGTCATTATCGGCAAAAAACACGTGTGTCGTTTGGGAAGCCTCCCATACGTTAAATAATATAAATGTATTCTACATATTTGTATTTTTTGTTAGAGCGGCAACATAAATATGTCATCTGTAAAAAACCCAACTGTCTCGCTGTCACGGTTCATGAGATACAGCCTGGTGACAGACAGACGGATAGAGGATAGGTCTTAGTATTTGTGTCCCATTTCTATCCTTTGGGTAGGAATACTAAAACTAGCAAGAGAACACAAGAGGTATGTATGTGCTATTATCGACGTCAACAAAATGGGATCACGGGTACGATGCACGTCTTCTAGCAACGCGCCAAAACTAATTTCCCGCTAAATTATAAATTGACAGATATGAAATGATGCAACATTTGAAAATTTTAAACATGGAACGCGTGAAATATTCTTAATATTTAACATTAGATTATCTATAAAAAATAAAACTGTATAATAGATAATCTGCTGTAAGTAGTTTCTTATCGTATACATATCGGTTAACCAACAACACCCATGCTTACGACTAAGCTGTTTTATAAACGTAATCCGTTGAAATAGAGTTTGGTAATTGTTATTTCCTATCATCACCATCAGAAGCTAGAAGACGATCACTTGCCACCTTGACCGGGTCATCAATCCACCAATTGGGAGGCCGTCCGATACTGCGCCTTCCCGTGCATTCCTATTGCAAATCCGAAATATGTACCTACCTATTGTATAAAAAAAGTGTAACTCTAATGTTTAATAAAATTTCATTTATTTTATTTTTATAATCAAGGTTTACTCGGTGTGTGATTTTTTGGCTCGTCTATTTTTTTTAACAAAACTACGTCCTTCTGTCCTGGGTCTGATTTCTCCCCGGTACAAATAAGATTACCTAAATTGTTAACAATTCATAATTTTGATAATGTTACATTGTGGACGTGTTTCATTGTTAAACACATCCCAAGTGAAATCTTAGCATTGGGCTTACAATATATAACTATGAAGGTATTCAAATATAGGTAATTACAAAAGTCTTTTCGAAACATACATTACCAAACTTGCGGAAGGAGACAGGTTGTAATACAACTCCGCCGAGTTCCAGACATCGGAGTAATCCCAACAAGACTCAGTCAGACCAGGTCCTGATCTGCGGCGGTTTCAGTTACCACTATGGTAAATACTCGAATAATAACAACGATTATCAAATAAAATGTAAGTATAATGTGGCTACCTCGTGGTTTAGTGGCAGGTATGTTCAACCACAGAAGTGTGTTCCCGGGTTTCAGTGCCCGGATAGAACCAGTGTTATTGAATTCTTGTTTATATCTAACAAAAGTTCAACGTTAGAGTTACACTCCCGTGCCTCGGGGAGAAAGGTCCTGGGTCTGATTTCTCCCCGGTCGTGTCAGACTACCACGCCGTCGGAACAGGAGGACGAGGGAATAGAGAGTGCACTCGTGTCTACGCACACACGTCCGCACTATAATATATCCCGTGCAGTTGTGTAGTCTCTAAAGAGGACATAAATAGTAGTTTATAGTCAGTCACTCAAAAACATAGCTAATGGCAACACGTGTACATATAATAACGTGTAACAATAAATAATAAACTACAATAAAGCGTAACTTGGCAAAGGATGAAGCGGATCGACGGTTTGACGCAAACGAATTGATTTAACAGCCCCTCGCGGTGCCCCCCTACCCTCTCCGTGACCAGACATCAGATCAAAAGTACAGGCGTTTGAAGTCTACGATCAATCGAGATGTTATTAACGACAATATTTACCTACTCATACTCACTGCCATTGCCAAGAATTGCTGAATACTTTCAGTTTACTGGACAGTTTATGTACTGTCAGCATCGAAAGCAAAACAACATCAAGATTTATAATGCTTCATTTTTCAAAAAGGAAAGCAATATCGAATCAGACATTTATTTTTATCCTACAGGGATCGTTTGAGTGTACTGGTGCGGCAAATCGATACTGTGAAGAGCACTTTTTGAGTATAACACCTTGTAAGATGTAGTTCTCTATAATGGACGAGACGACAATCTTAAAATCCTATTTTGTAATTTCAGTACACGACTACTATTTCTCAAAACAACACTACTTCTGTAACAAAATGAGTCTTAATGCAACGCGTTGCTTTTGCTACAAACTGTTTTATAATATGGCGAAAAAACGCTTGTAGGTGTCATGGCGTTAATTTAATGTCACCTCCATGTAATATCGACTGAGTTGCCGTGACAAGTTCGTGTTTCAGTAAACGTGGCTTTTTGTACTTTTATTTTACTGAAAATATTATTCATCTCAACGTTTATGTGTAACAGGGTGTTTTTTTTTTGAGTTTTTTTATGCTGTCGTGATAAATTTATCTGGACGCCGCTCGCCCGAGGTGTTAAAATTACACATTACACGGGTCAACATTGATAAGAACGACAATACTCATATCGATTGTAACATTTACCCGTGTTATGTATAAATGTGACCACTGGGGCGAGCGACGTCCATATAAATATATATATTTCGTGCACGGTCCCGATCCAAGTATTAATCCTGTTTGTCGGTATGTTTATATAGTCTATATAAATATTTCGAGAAACTGGATTCGACTTTTCCTGCTGACTGTACGTACTTTTGAAATTACTCCTTCTCTCATTACGTTAATGTAAATATCCGGTCTGCGTCTTCATCAAAGTATATTTAATTTATATATCGTCTGTACAAACGGACACAAAACTACTCGAACCAGTCCCGCTGCCAAACACTAACAAAACCTATAATTATAAAAATGTTATAGTTTTAAATAATAACAACTGTCAGTTGGCTCCGACACGCGACTGGAGTTTGCTCCTAAAGAACCAACGTGATACTAAATTGAAAGGTGCTTTACAGACGTAAGAGACTTAAAGTTAGGTACGTTGTTACGCTCGATTGCTGTTTCACACGATTTTAATTGATTGTTAACATTCGTTCATATGGAGTAATCTATAACAATAATACCCAAAATACACGTCGACATAGAGAATAGGTAGGCATCCATGCGCGTTACTAATATCGAAGAAACTCCAAACAAACATACGAGATTAGTAACAGCGACACACTTCTGTGGTTGAACATACCTGCCACTAAACCACGAGGTAGCCACATTATACTTACATTTTATTTGATAATCGTTGTTATTATTCGAGTATTTACCATAGTGGTAACTGAAACCGCCGCAGATCAGGACCTGGTCTGACTGAGTCTTGTTGGGATTACTCCGATGTCTGGAACTCGGCGGAGTTGTATTACAACCTGTCTCCTTCCGCAAGTTTGGTAATGTATGTTTCGAAAAGACTTTTGTAATTACCTATATTTGAATACCTTCATAGTTATATATTGTAAGCCCAATGCTAAGATTTCACTTGGGATGTGTTTAACAATGAAACACGTCCACAATGTAACATTATCAAAATTATGAATTGTTAACAATTTAGGTAATCTTATTTGTACAATAAAACTTCTTAGAGTTTCATAGTATAATATTTTATATCTTACATTTAGCCCGTCGTTTTAGTTGCTTAAGTGCCCAGGTAGACTGAGTTGACAGATATCCTGATGTACAAGTTATAAAAAAACTCACAGATTTAGTAATGTTTTGTTTTGGTTTCGTGGGGAAATGTATTTGCGCACTGCCATCGGTCCAGAGTGGGGTGCGTGGGACTCGCGGCTGAACGGGATAACCGTTAAGCCTCAGAATTCCAATTAATTAACTTTATTCCGATTAACGCAAAAAAAAATTACACCTCGGAGTCCCGAGGTAGCGGAGTATATGTTTGGTTTTAGATTTATATTTTCACAATAATAACATAGCTCATTCCGAATTATTTTCTATAAAACCTTTGCCTATGAACTAAACAATTAAATTCAAGGCTTTGTTAAAATGCCTATAACTTCTCCTTGTCTTTATTATAAATAGTCTGTGTGTGTTTTTCCGGATTCCGACCGAATTCGTAAATCGATAAAACTATTTTCAATGTTCTTTAGAATTAGAGATGTTTTATTTTCTATGAAATTGACATTAATACCCAAGGGCTTTTAGGTGAACAGACTGACGATGGAACCGTGCAGGTGATTTAAAATCGAGCCGAAGTGGATGGATAATAAAGATGAAATGATTGCGTGGCACTCGATTTAAGTTTTTTATTTTTCTAACTAAATATAATTGTTACTGCATAACGCCAAAAAGTACCACAATTTACCGAAAATGTTACACTATCTGAAAACAGATAATTGAATTTTAATTTAAAATGATACTGACTTCGAATAAAATTTATTTGAATTTATAATCACACAATTCCACGCAATCTTCGAATCTCAAAATGGTGTCCTATCTGTCCTGAATATCCAACAAACTTGTCCTTGTTCTGACTGATTGGCTGTCTGATCTACTATTACTTACAACCACAACTACAGGAACAATCAAGCTGAAACTTGATGTTTAGGCATATTATAACGTAGGCATCAACAAAAAATATTTTTTTAAATTTTACCCCTAAGAGGCTGAAATAGGGGTTGATTTTTTTTTTGTGAATTACGCTAGTTAGACCGCAGGGCGCAGGATAGTAAATAAGACTTCGTTCGTTTGGCTCATACCAATTGCGAACTGATTCTAATATACAACCCAGAATGTGTAAGTAAATCACGAGAGATGCATGACCAAACATATATTTCTGTACCTGAGCGATAAATCGGGGAGAGCACTTCATTATATTCGTAAACTGACACATATAGGTATAGTTGGAGAGCTGCCAAGCATCTGGAGAATAAGCCGATATCTACAGAGCATATGGCACGCCACTGACGGTCACGGTAAATACAATGTTTACATCTACGAGTCTAGTTCCTGGCCTGAGTAGAGACTACCACTAGCCAACTACGCCGGCTTTAGGTATCATGGTGCGCAAATCGATGCAGCACAAATTGCTCTTATTTTAAAATTCTCTTTTTTTTTCTGGCCTTCGGCGATGTTACTGCCATTGCCATACAGTTCGTCGGACTAACGAAGACTTTGACTTCTAGTTTTGGAAGACGCTATGGATAACAGACATTTGGTCCTTTTCTGTAACATTCTCTCATCGTATTGATTTAGAAGTTG
Source organism: Eumaeus atala (assembly GCA_017140195.1). NCBI lineage: Eukaryota > Metazoa > Arthropoda > Insecta > Lepidoptera > Lycaenidae > Eumaeus > Eumaeus atala. The sequence continues at coordinate 153,239 of JAFELO010001142.1, forward strand.
AAACGTTCCAATAACACTCCGGACTTGTATTTAGAAATTGAAACGTTTCAATAACACTTTGGTCCGAACTGGCTCCAACCCAGGACGTCACTGTGGTTAAACGTGTTTACCACTGACCACGAGGCAAGCAAGACAGATCAGTTTATAGGGGCTATACGAACGAGTTACTCGTCGTCGTTGGTGACTAACGATGACCATTGACATCCACACGGTTAATGGTTATGGGATGTCCTCCTTCACCCCCCCCCCCCCCCGGGACAAATGTAGTGGTCATAACTCCGGCTGCTTACAAAATCGCACGAAACGCGATAGCCACCATTTTTAAGGCGACGATGAAATGATATTTGGATCGAACCATCAACCGACCCGATTTGACAATTTATTGATATTGACAAGTCAATTTTAAAGATCCCTACTACTTTGCCTAAGCGAATGTCAGACAAATCATGTCATCTGTAGACGCTATTACACGGTCCGTCATGCCGGATGTATAAAGTAACGGACGGGGCTATTAGAATAAAAAAAAAAACTTGGAATCGATTAGCTGTCTGTATCGTATGTCAGTGATGGCATTTTTTATTTACCCCACGTTCAATATGCCTAACGAGAAGCAGAAAAAATTAATTGATTCGAAGCAATTAATGAATGAAAAAATGTGTGTATTAGGTGCAGATCTCTCGCCCGCATCTCTAGAGTAATTTTTTTTATAGTATAGAGGGACCATCGAGAAATCGGAGCCTGTCAACGACTACCGACGCCCATGAACATCAGCATTATCATGCCGATAAAGTTTCCCATCTTTTCACCCCGGCCCCTTCAATGGGCTACTCACAAACCGCACGAAATGCGACACCGTAGGTGTCACTTTACGGCGGTAGAGGTACCTCCCATGTCGTGCCGGCCCAATTCCGTTGCATAAGAGGATGTAGTGTCATGCACCATACATGGCACTACCTCCTATGCAGCATGGCTCTACTTCTTCCAATTTATATCCTATTGTCACTATGGGACTACATATGGTCTAACAGTAAGCAAGTTCTCCCATTTTTCTCGTCCTGGGTTTGAGTCCCAAAACCGCATGTCCTGCTTTTTTCGGACTTGAACTCATGCTGTGGAAACGAAGAGAAGCCCAATACAGTTTCATCGGATTATGAGTGCTCAACTGGCGACCAGACCAGGTTTAGGATCGACAGATAGACCGACCCCCCTCTCTCCCCCTGGGAGAGATGATACGAGTGTTTACAACAGCTAATTTAACTATTATCATGGCCATGTTGCGATGATTTCTCTCCTGTTGTGCCGGACTACTGTTGCTTAAGATTGGCGGATCGAGGGAGAAGAGAATGTAGGTACTTGTGCCTACGTACACACTTGTGCATTACATTGTGCACCGCGCAGTTAAATAATCTCCAGTCGCTAGCTCTCTACAGAGATACCGCCGCTTACATTCTCAGACATATTACATATATTGATCGGTGCTGACACGTATGTTAGCAAATGCCCAGATTGGGACCAATTTTGCAAATTTGTAATGTATTAAATTGTATATTTTGTTGCACTGTAATCTTTGGTCTATTGCAAAATAAACGTTTTATTTATTTATTTATTTATTTTGAACATTGTCTAGTAGTAAACATCTTCTTGATAGATATTTCTACTAATTATATATTTGACTGATTAGCGCATTCAAAGAAACACAAACTATTTAGATTTATATTATTAGTATAGATATCTTAAACACGGAGAACACCAGCAGTTGCGACGCCCCGGTCATCTGCTCGAGTATTGTCAGTAAATAATCGTGTCTAGGTGATTATATTTTGAACAGATGTTCCAATATATATATGCTCCGAGATTTTTTTTATATACTACCAGCACCACCCCGCGGTTTCCCTCGCGTTACATCCGCGTATATAGGCCTATACTCTATCGGATTCTTCGATAAATGGATTGATTATTCAACTCAAAAATAGCTTTTCATTTAATTTCTGAGATAAGCGGTTTTTAACAAATAAACTCCTCAGCTTTATTAAGTATAGACTAGCGACAGTGTCTGAAAGCCCACCCCAATTATGCATCAAAAGTCATCCGCATATTATATATGTGGATGTTCATGGGCATCGGTAGTCGTTGAAAGGCTCCCTTGCCCCCCTATTCTATAAAAAGAAAATCCGTATTGTATGTATACACAACTTCGCTTTTTTAATATAGTGTAGCGTTTATTCCGTACTTATAAGTTTTTATTTAATAAGATAAGGCGAACAACAGTGAGAATATAAATGGAATTATGCAACGAAATATAAATAAACGTTATCTTCACGCGTTTTAACAAACACCTGTCTTGAGAGCCGCGATGTACTCTTAGATCACCACAATTAGCTCATCGGCTCATAATAATATTATAAATGCTAAAGTTTGTGTGTATGTTTGTTGTTCTTTCAAAAAGTAATAGACGGATTGATGTGATGTCGGCACAATGATGAATTACAATTTAAAATTACTTAAAAACCACTTGAGGTACCGAGTACCGACCCGGTAGTCACTAAATGTTTCCTCTTTATATAATCCTCTATGTATAAAAATCCAGAGCAAACTGTAAAAAAATAAATGTTTTTGGTGTTGTTATAACTTTTTACCTTTTAGAACCTTTATAGACATTGTACGGTTACATAAGGACAGGCACCAATAAAGTTGTGTGACCACCATGGTTGAAATATTGACGCGACGATGGGTCTCAGTAGCCAGGGCCGAACCCAGCGGCTCAAGTGAAGCAAATTGAACCGAAGATGCTACAGAAGAGGGTACAGTTAGAAGAAGGCACTTATCAGAAGAGAGGAAGAACAGAAGGAGGAGGAGGTGATTTTGCGCGCAAAAATGGGTGATGACGGGAATGTCTCTCCGTAGCACTGCCCTGACGTTAGTACAGCTTTCCATAGTGCAGGACAACTCGTCTGTGGAGATGGCCCGGTAGGTCCCTTATAAGGGACTGACTATCCGCCGAGGTACCCTATCGCTTTAAAGATCCGGGACTTATCCTTACCAATCGGCATTGTTGTAAGTATGGTTTTTGTGGGTGGTGGCATGTACCGTTAGTTTTACACAATATCGGACCACACCCGGGGCCAGTGAAGGCGCGTGATAAGGCGTATATTACGAAAAAGTGAAGGCACGTGAAAGGAAGTGTGCCCACATTCGGTAGAAAACCACGTAAAGCTATGTATATTAGTACCTATAACTGTGGCTACCCACTTATATCCTTTTCATTGTTGGGGAAACCTTTTACGTGCATTCAGCGGCCCTGGGTGGGGTCTAGTGGTGTGTGGGGCTCGCGGCACATGATAGTGCCGAATACCCACAAAAGACACCGCGAGTGCCACCAGTTCCGCCTTTGGTGACATGCCCCGGAACAAGAAATCATCTGGGCATCACGACGGCTGGTCAGCTCCCCAAGGGATAGACGCCGCCTCCACAGATGGGGTTATACAGCACCATAGGACGACCCCACCCACACTGGGACAGTGCAATGGGGTGAGGTTTCTGTCCTCGCCCCGTGCGCAAAAGCGCCGCCTTTTTTTCTCTTTTGTCCCCTCTTTTTATAAGAGGGGTACAAATAGCGTCTAGAGGAGCACCTCCTCCCCCTATTAAAAGAGCAGGGGTACAAAAAGCGGCGCCCTCTTCGGTACAATTGACTTCGCCCAAGGTGTCTCGGTCCACCCCAGGCTACTGCACCCCGACGCCACGACAAGGCTTGAACCATGGTGCGGACCGACTTACATCCTTGCTTATGTAACTTGAACTCAAATACATACTTGTGGACGTCCGGCTGATGATGGTGATATATTTGTAATGAAACAGGGTCGTTTTGTAGTAATATTATTAGCTTTAGCACAATGATCAAACGCCTTGCCTATTCACGGACTGCATCAATAGATGATGACACCGGCCGCGGCTGTAGCGAGCTATATATTTAACTGGCGCGGTAAAAGTTACAATAATAACTGCACAGAAACAATCGCAGACGGCGGTCCAAAGCAAACATTATAAATCTATTCCTACGTTTATACATGGACGCACATTGGCGATCGTGTATATATACTATAATTAGTATCCGAAGTTTTGCCTGTTTCGAGGGGTAACATAAATGCCCCTGCAGCGGACTGGCCTGAATGATAGTAAAATAGGTGTCATAAACATTGTCATATCCGTATGACAATATTTATGGCATCTAATTTAAATACAATTCCATCTGCAGAGGGGAGGGGTAACAAAGAACACTCTGTGCTTTCACATTATGCTGTGGCTATGTTCAGGTCTGAAAGAGACATCGAATCTGGCAGCGGAAGCTATCATCGGCCAACAAGATACAAAGCGACACACGTCCGTTTCCCGTTCAGATATCCCGCCGATTGGGGATGATCCTTGGGCCGTATGGAGGCGTCAGTTTAAAATGAAATCCTACTGCATATTCTCTGATCTTTATAAGGAAAAAAACTTAGTTTGACCGTACCGAATTATTTTTGCGTGCTTCACGGCCAAGGTTTGTATGTAGGAGTATGTTTGAAAAAAGGTACGGAAAATCATTTAAACATCTTCGCCAATTTACATACTAATATTAAATTTAGAAGTACACGTAACGAACGTCACGGTAATATGATCTAAATTAACGTGACTTAACATTGCACGTTACCATGATAAGAAGTTCTGCAATTATGACAGGACAACGTCTGTCGGGACACGGTCGCGCTATAAACTAGCCGTCTATTATAAATGCGAATATCTGTGTGTACTTTCATTACTCATTCACGTAGACACTACTGAATGGATTTGGGCAAAGTTTGACACAGATATCCGGACTTGCTTAAAAGTAATTTTCATCCCAAAAAAATATTGTCTTGGGATAGATTTACGCATGTTTCTTTAAAAGGTAAAGGAGATTTATCCGCGTTGCTTTTTATAATCACGTTTGACTTGTCAGTCTTCTTCAGAATTGGATTAAGATCTTAGCTACAGTTACGAGATAATTTTACCCTTGTACTAATCCACCAAAGCCTTGGTATGTAAAGATTGTAGACACATTGCTTGATTGCCATCACTATAGGCACTAGCCAACTGCGCAGGACATATTACGGTGTTTTCACATTTTTTTTTCTTTTCTTTAGAAAAAGGTGGCAAATGAGCACTCGGAAAAAGCCTTTTGTTGAGTACCGACGCTCATGGACATTCGGATGATTCTTACGCTGACGTGTTGCCCTCCTACCACCCCTCAAATGGGCCACTGGTTACTCAAACATCTCTTCCCTCATTCTATTATACCGATGGTGCGTCAATCCGACACGACCGAAAAGAATCGGCTTTACCACATGACACGTAGAAAGAATGAAGAAACTGAGTTACACAATCAAAGTGATCAGGTACTGTCCGAAGGTGTCGAGAGCAAGAGACTTGGCAACAGGCGTGCATACAAATATGAAGAGATCTATGAATGTGGAGGAGGCAAGGCAGCTATATAAGGATCGCTCCGTGCTCTCTGCTGTGATAACGAGATAGCCCATAAGGCACCTGGCATGAAGTTGTGTTGCTTTATAGTAGTCGATAAAAACTGGATAATATTAAAACATAAATCCCGAGCGCTCAAAATATATTTCAACGAAGGGGAGGAATGAAGGGGAAGATATATAGTGCGGATAGCGCGAATATAGTTAAAAAATATATTTCAACGTAGGGGAGGAATGAAGGGGAAGATATATAGTGCGGATAGCTTGAGGATAGTTAAAGAATATATTTCAACGAAGGAGAGGAATGAAGGGGAAGATATATAGTGCGGATAGCGCGAAGATAGTTAAAAAATATATTTCAACGAAGGGGAGGAATGAAGGGGAAGATATATAGTGCGGATAGCGCGAAGATAGTTAAAAAATATATTCCAACAAAGGGGAGGAATGAAGGGGAAGATATATAGTGCGGATAGCGCGAAGATAGTTAAAAATATATTTCAACGAAGGGGAGGAATGAATGCGAAGATATATAGTGCGGATAGCGCGAAGATAGTTAAAAAATATATTCCAACAAAGGGGAGGAATGAAGGGGAAGATATATAGTGCGGATAGCGCGAAAATAGTTAAAAAGTAAGTCATCTAAATTATACATCGGTATGTATGTATAAGTCCGCTAAAGTGGCAATGGGCTGGTCACACACTCAGAAGATCAGATAGCAGATGGGCCAGTAAGGTGCTGGGGTGGAGGCCGCGTTTAGGACAACGAAGTGTTGGCCGAGCGTTCACCAGGTGGGAACACGATCTCCGTGCAGTAGCCGGTCCGGGATGGATGCAGTCCAACAGTGGGTCGGTAAGGGCTGATGATGCTGATGTATGTAACAAGGTTTTTCAATTATAATAGCTTGAGATGGGAAACAAATGTCCCATGAATGTTTTACGACTTCGCCCAAACTCGATCGAGACGTCGAAATTAACGAATTGCCAATTTTAAATTAATTATCAATTTTGTCGTCGTCGTCTCCTATAACTTTTGAAAACTTTGGAACTGTCTTCAGGAAAATTAAAAAAAAAAGATATTACAGGATTCGATAAAAAACTTATAAGGACAATTGGTTTGAACAAAGTTGGTTTGCTTGCTTTGTACAATTAATGGTAAAAAAGATATTGTGTGGTTCTAGGTTGTAATGTCAACTGCCCGCGCTATGTACTCAAAGTTCTTGTTCTATAGAGATTATATCTACTCATTTCAATATGTAAGATCCTTCGCATAACTTGTTAAAAGATAAACAACTTTATAAATGGGATATAAACACTGATATTGTTTGTACTTAGGAATAAGAACAGGGTTGCTACTTTTTTATATTGTGAATATTATTTTTGGTCTAACTTACTCCTTGGACAAATTCCTTCCGCCACATTTTTATTGACAGGAGGATGAAATATTTGTGAGTTAAACTTTACAAGCGTTAAATGAAATCCTTATGTTATTGTTTCGGTTGTGTACATATCAACGGAAAACAATAGAGGCGATTACTTTATTTGACTTATTCTATTTGAGAATAAATTACTTAGAAATCGTTTTGAAGTCTTTTTCACTTTGCGATAAATCCTTAGATCTATAGATTTTAAAAACGTTATGAAGATAAATATGCTGACTACCAGGTAAATTATTAACAATCTTTCTATATTCTTCTTTTTATATTAGAGTCGAAAAAAATGCATACCATTGCCTGTAGTATTTTATAACCTTGCAATTTAAGTCAATTTCTTTTCACAGATTTACATAACACGCTTAAATAAGAGTATAAATCTGCTACGGGCATAATATATTACACCCGCTAAAACAAGTTCGGTATGCGCCAACCCTGAATACGCAAAAGGATTAAGAGGAACAGTTTGTAAACACATAGTGGCGTTGAACTCACATGGCGCCGGCGCAGAACGCATACCAATTAGCTGTGGGAATAGAGTGCGTGAGTGTGACACACTCATGTATTATACACTAAGTACGGATACCGGTTGCGATTCCATTACACGAAATAGACATAGAATAAGTGAGTGTGACACACTCGATGCCGGCTCCGGTTGTGGTTGCTTTAAACAAGAGGGGCCTAGAGCGCGTGAGTGTGACACACTCATGTATTTTTATTTACATTGTGTAATGGGGGCTATATAATAACTACGGGCTCTGGCTGCGGTTACATTACACGAAATGGGCATAGAATAAGTGAGTGTGACACACTCGGTGCGGGATCCGGTTGTGGTTGCTTTACACTAAGTGGGCATAGAGTGTGTGAGTGTGACACACTCATGTATTATACTGAGGGCTCCGTTTTGGTTGTTTTACACGAAATGGGTAAAGATCGTGTGAGTGTGACACACTAATGTATTTAACACAAATTGCGAGCGGTTGCGGCTTACGGGACAGATTCATTACTGTCTACATTACACAGAAAACGGACTTATAAGGCGCATCACTCACGTATACGTCCCGGCACACAACTGAGCGCTGGCCGCTACATATACTGTTATGCATGAGCATTATATACTAGCTGCGGCTCCATCACAGTTGCTATGGGATTATGGAGCGTGACACGCTCATGCACTACACTAGCTGTGGCTGCATAACAATTTATGTGAGAGTAAAGAACGTGACGTGCTCATGAGTTATACACTAGCTGCGGCTGCATTATATTTGCTGTGTGAGTATAGAGCGTGTCACACTCTTGTATTATACACTAGCTGCGGACGCGAAGAAATGCGGTAGGCATGCTAGGCTTCCCCACCATGCTTCAAGCCTTGTCGTGGCGGTGGGGCTTAGTAGCCTGGGGTGAACCCAGGCGAAGCCAGTTGAACCGGGTGGGGTCTTTGCACCCCTCTTATAAGAAGAGGGGGCTTAAAGTTCAGGAGGAGGAATCGCTCTCGATACCCCTCTTATAAGAAGAGGGGACCTACGAGCAACACGAGGTGGCGCTTTTGCGCACGGGGAAAGGGACGAGGATGGGAACCTCACTTCTCCAAAGTTGGGGGGATTGTCCTGTAGTGCGGGACAATCCCATCTCTGGAAGTGGAGTCGGTCCCTTAGGGGGATGACTAGCTGTCGAGGCACCCTGATGATTTGTTGTTCCGGGGCACTTCACCAAGTGCGACACTCATGGCACTCGCGGTGGTTTTTGTGGGTATTCGGCACTATCATGTGCCGCGAGTCTCACACACCACTGGACCCCACCCAGGGCCGGTGAAGGCGCGTAAATGCGTATCCCTGCGTCAACAAAAAGAAAGAAAAAAAAGGCATGCTAGGCTTACTATTTGTGGCCTATAGCTTCTTCGAACATGCTATACTCATTACTTATGCATTACTATTTCGTAGTAGTATTTGGCGTATTATTATGGTCT
>JAFELO010001142.1:162228-175229 GCA_017140195.1 Eumaeus atala
GTAGTTGGCTCGTAGGTAAATTATGATCCTCCTTCCCGGGTTCGAATGCCGGGTCGCACTAAAACGTATTAACGCTAGCTTTCAATTTTTAACAACAGTCCGGAGTCCGTGCCGTTGGTCTTGCGCCTGTTCTCCCGACGAGTTGGTCTGCCGTCCCATCTGAATAGGAGAAAGAGAGCTCAGAAGGTACACTTGTGTCTGTGCACACACAAACACACTATCTAAATAAAAACAAGTCCCCACGTTTTTTCTAAATCTGCGAACGGATTTTCATGTGGTTTTCACCAACGGATAGAGCGATTTCCGGGGAAGGTTTACATGTATTGTACCTGTTATTTAAGCAGAGGTGGATCGCTAGTTGATTATAATATGTTCAGCGTTATTAGCCAGTCTATAGAGAGAGATAGATGAAGTTTATCTAGGGGTACATCATTATCTTTTATCCGGCGTTGGCCTACTTTACGGCGTTTTGAGTTTGTGCGGTGTTATACAATACTTATTTATCATCGGTCGAGAATGCTCTTGTTTGACTGTTGTGCGTTTTCAGTTTGTGCGGTGTTATACAATACTTATTTATCATCGGTCGAGAATGCTCTTGTTTGTGCGGTGTTATACAGTACTTATTTATCATCGGTCGAGAATGCTCTTGTTTGTGCGGTGTTATACAATACTTATTTATCATCGGTCGAGAATGCTCTTGTTTGACTGTTGTGCGATTGCATGAGCGTCCTCGTAAATCTTGCGACTAATACTTTTACTACTAAGACATTATTAGTGATGTCCTCATAGTTCACTAAGCAGCTATGCCTCAAATATTTTAGTAAATACTTTGTTTTAGTGATGTCGTCACCCTGTGACGTAGGTAAATGAAACTAATTTTCAACTGCTTCATTTGATTTTTATCAACTTAACATGTTCAAAGGGAAAGGCAGGGTCAAAAAATTTGAACTTAACTTTCTAACACAACTTTTCTTAATTCAGCATAGTATACTTACTCATTTCCATAAGAACTTTACAGCGGAAGCCTCGAAAATATTTTTGAAGTAATACTTCTTTTGGCTCATTTGGGAAAAGTGATGAAAGCAAATTTTTACTATGCGCGCGCACACTATCTCGAAAAACCGACACCCTGAGTTTAGCTATAGTCAACATTTTAGTTTTTAATTTCTTTCGTCAAAGAATTATAACTTCTAAAGCGTATACGTAAGTATTATTTTTGGGACTAGTCTAGAATCTAGATCGGCTTAGTATTTCAAACAAAAAAATGTCTAATTCCTGAATCAGAACATGAAGTAATGCTTAAATATGATTTTCCTTTAATTTGCTTTCTATTAAACTATTAACTTATTCCTCATATAATGCATACATGTATATCCATTGAATATACAAAGAAGGTAAACGCTTAAGCCCATGATTTGAAACTAAAAGTAAAATCGAGACGATAACACCGAGGCCTTGACTCGCGTCTAGTGTGGCGCATCACTAAACCATTAAACTATGCATAGTTTTCTTTCATAGAGCTTTTAGACACAGAGTATACTTTTATGTCTTTTAATTTCAGTGCTCAGTTGTAACGTATTGACGTTAATGATACTCTGAAAATAATTTATGTTTCATGTCAATTTATGTGTATGATATGACAAGAACTCTTGTACTATAGTACAAGAGTTCTTGTCATATCATAGGGTAGAGATATCGCGTCCATTTCGTCAATACTGACGCTCATTAACGATCCTTTTCGCGGCAGAATGAGTGAAAGCGGATGGAAAAGATCTACTTCATGACTTCAGATGTGTCATTTGAGGTACAAGGCTAACATTATCATATTAACATTTCATTTATAAACATCAACACTAGATGGCGCTGTTAAATTTGTGCATTACGCTAGCATTTCGGTACCAGGCCTAGTTAATGAACGATTATATTTAGAACCTTTACATAGTGGGTCACATTCTTAAAGGGATAATGTACTTTAAAATATTGTAAAAGATGTATACAGGGTCAGTTCCGACACGCCAGTTTACTCCGTAAGAACGAACATGATACTAAAGCGACGTGGGTATTTCCAGATCTTTACAATTTAGGATCTTCAAGAAAGAGCTTACTCTCATCTTAGAGGATGGCAACGCAACTGCGGAACAGTGTCGCAGGTAAAAAAAAACTAAAAACACGCTGAAGTAAAAACTTCATCTAAAAAAGTGTGGAAGCGAAGAGAAGTCATTGGGCTTCTCTTATTAGCTGTATTGACAGCTTTATCGGAGACTAGGTTGGCGGTCGAAGGAACAACCCCCCCCCCCATGGAATGGGAGAAATGCATCCCGATGTCAGATTGTCCGTAACAGCAAATTTAATTAGTATTATAATGGCCAGAGGGAACGGGAGGTCCCTCCGCCAACGACTCTGACGTCGGGGTAGCTCGAGCGCGGTAACTATAATGGCCTCGGCGCTAACGTGAACGTTTGGCATATGGGGAGGATCATAACCGGGGGGCGTCCGCCTTTCACATTCTGACGGGTGAAAGAACTAGCACGTGGTAGTGTCAGAATACTTAATCGGTACGGCGGTTTTATTTGAGCTAGACATATCGTGGATCGTATTGGGAATAGTCCCTCCTCTAAAAGTGTCGTTCGGACTGTTCGTGGTCAGACTTGTCTGGGTCCATTTCCCCGGGCGTCTGCGTGTTCCTACAATGGATGTGCGGTGTTGTGTCTGAGATCGTGTTTCCTGGTAGCGTTTGACAGTTCTCGTGATCCGGTCGCATTCGTCCGAAAGAACGTGTCTGGCACGACCCGTGATTGTCACCCGTGCGTGTCGGACCGTAGTCCACTGTGTACATGACGAGACAGAGACAGAGAACCAATTTAGCGGTATGTTCATTGCTGGTGTCGATTGAAGGCCCCTACTTGTCGTTTGCCTCTTATGTTATGTTAAAAAGAATAAAAGAAAAGTGGACTACCTGTACACTGCAAAATAGTAAGCAGTGATGTGAGGTGAGGTTTTGGGTCGGTATTTGGTCCGAATAAGTGTTAAAGGGATTTATCGATTTCTAATAACAGTCCGTTGGCGGTGTTTAAATTCTAGGCCTGCAACGGAGAGCACGTTCAAGGGTCCCGCGCTTTTCTCTCCGATTGTGTCGGATTTGCCGTCCCACGGGAACAAGAGATTATGGGACTAGAGAGTACCCTTGTCTTCGTACACACTTGTGCACTATAATATGTCCTGGGTAGACCGGTCGTCTCAATATAAATGGCCGCTGTAACCGAAACTCGGCGAACGTCCCGCGCATATGTCTCGTCAATAGAGACAGCCGCTGTACCCTAAATACCGCCAGGACGACGTCATTATTATTACCACATCATTTCGTGCCATTTGGACGACCACCGGCTGATGATATTGAAGGAGAACCAAAGACAGTACAAATGTTTTCCTTTGTTACCTCCCCAGTCTGGACGGCGGCTCGTAAAATAACCGAGCGATCACTTATGTCAATCATTCAATTGTTTCAGTCTTCAATCTTGAGATGTATGCATGTATGAGATACGCTTTACCGGTTTCGTGTTGACCTCTTCATTGTAATCATTATATAAAAAGATTATCGTGAAAATTTGTCTTGTTTAGTGATGTTAACAACCATAGACAATTTTACAAATTTGTCTTGTTTAGTGATGTTAACAACCATAGACAATTTTACAAATTTGTCTTGTTTAGTGATGTTAACAACCATAGACAATTTTACATAACACAACTGTGGGCGTTAGTGATCACTTACTATCAAGTGGTCCAACTGCTTGTTTCCCTCCTATACTATAAAAAGAACTTAAAATAGTAACAGACGGCAATTGTTACATTGCAGCCTAATTGGGCTGACACGACCGGGCTGGTCCTCTGTCACTCAGATAATACTGCTATATAGCGACGATGAGCTTGTGAGTACCGGTGGCTCATTGGAGAAGATTGGGAGAGGTTTTAAGGAGTGTTGAGGGTACTTATGAGCGTCGTTAGTCATCACTGGGCCATTCCAGCTCGTTTGCCCCCTTCATCATCATATAATCAAAATCGATAAGGGCAGATTTATGGAGTAATCAAAATTAAGAAACTACCTGTTACTGTGATTTCGTCCGCGTGTACTACAGACAAAAACACGAGGAAAAGCTACTATTTCTGTATTCTATGTGTTATTCTGATATACTAGTTACATTATTGGAAAGTTTCATTAAAATCAATTCAGTAGTTTCTTCGTGAAAGAGTTACAAACGTCAACCCATACTTGCGAACTTTCGCGTCCAGAATATTAGTAAAATATAGGAAACGTCAGACTAAACTATCCAGAGTCTAATTCTAAACACTTGACATCAGACCATCCTCATGTGTAAAATGTATTTTTATGTTAGAACTACGTATTTCAAATGTTATTGAAAAATATAATTGTTTAAAATGATATTATATTTGATAAAGATTGAGGTATTATTGTATGTAGATACTCATTCATTCACTCAGTATAGCGTGACGTACATCTAATGCAGAATATGCTTTTAGCGTTTATAATATTACCATAACTCACACATATAGCTACGAGCATATACCGGAAAACTTTACAAGATGTACGAGGAAAATCTAACTGATTTATTGACTACACTAAAATATTTCCAGTAAAAATGGAAACAGAATAAACGAAATTAAAACTAATCAATGAACCATGACAGCATAGTGTATTGTTTTTCAACTGTCCCCGTAATGTTTACTAATATTATACAGAGGAAAGTTTTGATTGTTTGTGTGTTTGCAATGAATAGGCTACGAAACTACTGGCCTGAATTGAAAAAATATTTTACAATTAGAATCCAACATTGTTTGTGAGTTAATCACACATAAAACGTTTTGATCATTATGTAACTTCGAGAATGTAACCAAAATTGTGAAAAGAATATCAAATATAATCGTTATTTCGCCCCAGAAATTATTGACAACAAGCTGTATCGACAAACGTTGTTCTGTCATAAGTTTAATTTGTAGTCATTACCATGAATTTATATTTATATATTTTTGTAAATCTATGATCTTTTTGTCATATTTCGTTAAACATACGTGCGAAGCCGGGACATGCTTCATGTAATGCATAACAACACTTATAGTCTTTCACGCTAATGTGAGACGTACGAGCCCCAGTGGTGCCGTCCGATATCGGCTGCAATGCAGCAATTACAGTAGATTACAAATTCTGCAGCTTGTGAATGTGCGAGCGCATGCTCTCCTATGTGAATGTTAAGTACCTAATGTCGCTTCATGACCAATACCGCTCGGACTTGCACTAGAAGACGTAATTGTTTCGAAGTATTTGAAACTGATATTATTTATTCACTCCTAAGAGCGAGTCTCATGTCAGTGCAGTGAAAGACAAGTATTTGCTTCGGTTTTTGGCCAAACTCTTTGTTCTCGCATGAAGGGAAATTTCATCTCCTTCGACTGTTCCGTATGGTTTGTTCCCCTACCACTACATTCTACTTATATACACTATTACGTACTAAGAGATCATAAACGCTAAGCATTATATCTACGTGATTTGTTGTTACAGGAAGACGTGCAAGTCATGCGGCTGCGATCGGCTGCAGCACTCCGTGTACCACGAGGAGCTGGGCTCGGTGAGGGACCGACTGGGGCTAAGAGAGACGCGCCATGTCACCTACGACAACAGCCCGCCGGGGCTCACCGCCAAACAGGTGAGCCGAGATGAATTTAACATATATTTTGCAATATACCTACAAGCCGTTGTACTTAATACGAGTTGGGTTTGTGTATTACAATAAAAATACTTTTACGGATTTTATCGCGGTCTATTAAATTATTTATGTAGCCCGACGTTTCAGAAGCTTTTTTACTTCTTTTCAGCAACCATGGTCATTGAAATTTGGATGTTATAATAATAATATATAATAGCCGCACGGATCATCCTTGGAAGGAGTCGGTGTTCCCTAGTGAGGATTTGCGGTTTATCAAATCTAATGTAATGGCGGGGGCCAACTTCAGCAGTTTGTTAGGCAAACTAAAAGATCTATAAAAACTCGCGTTAAAGAACATATAGCCGATGTGAAACACCGACGTGATAGAAAATCTGCTGTCTGTGAGCTTGCAGAAGTTGGCCCCCGCCATTACATTAGATTTGATAAACCGCAAATCCTCACTAGGGAACACCGATTCCTTCCAAGGATGATCCGTGAGGCTATTGAAATTAAAAAACATCCAAATTTCAATAGAGAAGATGGATGGGTTCTGCCCTCTGCTTGGGATCCAGTGGTGAACATAATCAAATCAAAAAGTAAACGTTACACCTCAGGACAGCAAGATATAATAAGTAATGTTTGCGTTAATCGGAACGACTAAAATTATAATTCTTTGGGTACTTTTAAAAACTTGGTACATCAGGACATCTGTCTTCACAGTCCACCCGTGATCATAGTTGCTGTAAAGCTTCTGAAACGTCGGGCTACATAAATAATTTAATAAACAGCGATAAAATCCGTAAAAGTATTTTTATTGTAATGTCTAACATTCGCCTAAACTTAAGACATCAATACGGGTTTGTGTACCAGGGGATCTGCACCAACGGGATGTAAAGGCATGTCTGGGTACGTACAAAAGTTGTCAGAATTACAATTGCAGGTATACTCGAGTGGTGACCGGCATTTTATGGGGGAGGCCTATAGTGGGTGGTCCTTGTTCGGCTGGTGATAATGATGAGACACAAGTTTATGGCGTCGGTAGTCATTAAAAAGATGCGACTGCTGGTTTGCTCCCAAATAAAAAAAATTATTGGAAGTCGATAAAGAGACGGCATTCGCAGTACCTTGGATCGCAGGGGACTGATGTCAGAGAAAGATAAGGCAATGACGAATCTTTTGTTATTAGTTGTATTTTCGCCTAGCTCACAAGCGTGACATGATGTTATTGCATTAACACAATAACAATTATAAATACACAATGTTCTGTCAAACACCTGAGAATATCTGAGTTTCATGTGGCAGTTCTGAATGTGGAGGAGGCACGGCTGGTATATAAGGATCGTGATATGACACTCAGTTCCCTTTACAAACCCCATAAGGAACTAGCGCGAAGATGTGTAGTTGTTGCTTAATGTGACATTATAGATTACCATTATTATTGGCGTACAATTACGCCAAACGTTATATTTGGGCCAGACGGTAAAATGCCACAGCACACATAGGGCCGTAACTACAGCACGACTTCAACATTAATTGATAGTGCTTATTTGTTATTTGGAGTGAAGAGGAGGGAGGAAATGGTCGTGGTATCGGCAGGGGCTGTGTCTTTAGTCCGCCAGTCCCCCTCACAAGGAGTCCGGACCCTTATTACGAACGGGTGAATCGTAGGGGAGCTCTGTCGTGACTGACAGAGTACGTCTGAAAAAAGGGCACCTCGTCGATACGTCTCAATAAAACTGCAATGTCACCAAGTAGTGGTAACTGGTAACGCGTGGCCCAGCACGATGAGAGATTAAGGCTGACGAAAATGCAACCAGAATTTTAGTTTTCGAAAGAAAAACAAGCAAATTTGTATTAATGGTTAGACAATTTTGATCGTATTTCAAATAAAATAGAACTATGTAATATTTTTTATGTAAGCTTAGCAGCGCCTTGCTGTTTTACAAGCGTATCCCTGCTCCTCTTGATTGTAGGGTCATTGTGCATAGTCCATGATCCTTCCTTAGATAAGTGATAATCTAACACCGATTTTTTTTCGAATCGAACAGTAATACCTGATATAATCTTGTCCCAACAAAGAAACAAAAACTCTTCACTTGTTATATAAAGTACTAGCTACACCATGTTGTTTTACCCGCGAAACTGCGGTCCTACTAGTCATAGCGACATAGTTTATATAGCTTTCCTCGATAAATTGACTATTCGACCCAAAAATATTTTTTAATTCGAGCCAGTAGCTCCTGACATTCGCGCGTTCAAACAACCAAACAGAGAAATCTTTGGCTTTATTGTATTAAGTATAGATGCGTATAAAAAAGGGTACGTAAGTTACAATAACACTGGGCTCTTAAAACTTATCTAGCACCACAGATACAAAGCCAAAAAATAACATAAGAGTTGTATTTCCAGACCGAGTTGTACTGGACCTCGCTGGCGGAGCGTGCGCCGGCGGGCGCGCAGGGCGCAGCCGCGTGGCGCGGGTGGCGCACTAGGGCGCTCGCGTCCCAGCTGCCGCGCCAGGACCTGGCGCTGGCGCACTGCGCACACATCGACGAGGCCCATCGCAAACAGTTTGAAGACTTTGTAGCCGCGAGGAATGAGATCGCACTTGATATTGGTAAGAAGATTTTTTTCGAGACAGAAGAGCAGTTGAAGCCTAAGATGACAACCGACGCCCATATACATTTACATATTTCCTTAGGTGGACCAATCACCAAGGTCGGATTATTCGTTTAGCCAACTGCCTAATAGCCACATAATTCACTATCCGACTTGCAAATAACAAGAAATTCGACAGCAAACGCAACAGCGGTCTTATAAGGACGAGAGGTTCCTGATCATGGCGGTCCCATTTGGTTGCAAATGAACCGAGGCGTTGAAAAAATAATAAAGGCCAAAAGTACGAGGTAACTTAGTAAGAGAAACGACCTTATAAACTATTTAAGTTATATCTACTGTAATATTTCTTTTAGGTATTGCCTGTCAACATCACGGTCCGTCTGTGGAGTGCATGGCCTGCGCGAAACCTATCCGCAACGGCAACATAATGATTCAAGCCCCTAGGATTGGAGACGAGGTACATTACAATAATAGTGGGAATAATTACAAAAAAAGATGGCGCTAATCTTAAACTATAACATTCACATACATTTGCCACATAAATAGGCTTCATCTACTAGTAACAATATCTAAAAAACACATAGCGGTAATGTTGTAGAGGAATATTATATATCTTTTCTTAAATTAAAAATAGCCATAGTTTACCGTTACAATATCTAGGAAACAGATGACGTTATTTGGATTGTAGTTATAGCTCTTCGCTGGTAGATGGCGCTTATGAATATACGTTACGCGTTCAATTGCGCCATCTTATATCAAATAGCGATAACTCAAATCAACTCTCACCGAAACTGAATTAATGAATGTATAAATTGTCTGGCCAGGCATGTTTTCATCCGGCGTGCTTCACATGCTCGGAATGCGATGAGCTGCTTGTGGAGCTTGCTTACTGCGCTCTGGATGGTCGGCTGTACTGCGTGCGGCATTATGGGGAGCGCCTTAAGCCGCGGTGTCATGCTTGTGACGAAGTAAGTGACATTTATAATTTTGTTCCATATTATTACGTAATGGTTTCGTATTTTTCTTTTGTAGTATGCAACCCATAAACGGGACTCAAGTTGCGCTACCCAGGTCGAAGCCAGGGTTGGCACTTGTAGTTGACGTGATCCTGCCCGAGTTCTGGATATACAGTTATCTTTAACCGACTGGACATGACTCGAGGGAAGTACAACCGGTTCATCAAAATAAACCATCAAAAAGATGTGTTCAATTTGTACTGATACGACGTAAAAGACTTGGTTTAACATTTACCTCCCATATCGAGTACCCTGAACCTTTATAATAATAGAATGTTAATAGTTACATTGTTATGTGACTTTTTGTTTGTTATTTAAAAGAGGAAACGTTGCATTATTTTATTATTACAAAAACACAACGTTCGTCTTAACGAAATAAACATTTGATTACATGAATCTTCATTATTAATAATTCAGAAGGTATGTAAATAAAATGTCTTGAAGCAATTTGATGTGTGAACGGTAGCTCTTCGGTAGTTATGACTGCAATGCAGCAAAGACATTACCTCCTACTCTTATAATTTTTGGAATATAATTAAATACACAACACCAGGTCTTTTACGTTATAAAGGGCAAAAGAACCGTAATTCATTATTGTACTAACTACTAACGCCATCTGTTATAAAACGTGAGAACTATTTCTACTTAATACTAAAATGTTTGGTGTTCCCTCGTTGAGCGCCAAATATGTTATGAGGTGGGTTGGGCGCCAAATGTTGAAAACACTCATGGGTCGAGGTACATGTATGTCCAAGTTTAGGGGGAGGACCTAACAAAATTCGACTAAATTACATATACAAATATAGAAGAAATCACCACTTCTGGGGGAAAAGGGACTGTTACATGTTTAATCAGACTTTTAAATACATTTACTTAATGATGACCGATCAAACAAGAGGGTCACTCCGTATTCACGATGAAGAACACTCTTAAATAAAAAAATACAAGAAACAGAAGAATGAGGGAAGATAGTGTTCACGTGTCGATAATCCTTTAATCTCTATAGGGATGATCGCCGTATCCGAAATGCTATAAATTATAGTTTCTAGATGGTGATTCTGATGATGAAAATTATACAGTGAATCATCTGTAGTCGGTTACATCTCAATACTAATCACTAGTGTAGATTAATACGACAGATTAAAAGCCAATTTGCGGACGAATTATTGACGACGCTCCAATAGATCATGAATCACACCGTATAAAAAGATCTAGGGTTGGTTGCATCTTTTTTATGATATAGGTGGCAAAGAAGCTGACGACTAGTGACTACCGCCGCCCATAGATCTGGAAGAGTAGGCGTCCTACAGACGCGCTGCTGGCCTTTAGGGAATATGCTCTTGTCTTAAGGACCCCTAATCAGACAGCTTCGTTGAGTGCCATGCGTGTTTAGCCGCTGATTTTGACATCCTTGGTTCGATTCTCGGTTAGAATAAAGCGTTATTGGGATTTATGGAGTTTATTCTATAAGGATTTTATAGTCCTCCGAATAAACAAATCAGAGAAGTCAAAATTTTGATGTCTTAGTTCAGTCTCATTACAATAACATCAGGACTTCTCTTCGCTTCCACAGCCCATGTTCAGGTACGAAAAAAAAACAGTCACCTGCGGAACGATTTTCGCGGTTTTTACGGTTTTCGTTAGGCTATAAAAACGCCTGAAGATGTGTATATAAGGGTAACCTCAGTCTATATATAAATGATCTCTCGCGTTCCCGTACCGGCTACGAAACACTCACTGACTGATATTAAAACACGATTTAACAATGGCGTGCAACTATTTATCTCATGTGCTTTTGAATTTAGGTTGATATAATCTATGGAATTTAAAATAACAGTCACGAAGCCAATACGAGTCGTTTGCTGTCATAAAAACTATGTTGGCCCGTTGGGGGAGGAAGAAGGAGGGCAACACATCTGCAAAACAAGTATTTTTAGGCTTCTGCCTATTGGGGGTCAGTGGTCATCAATGAATGAAACCTCCAGGTGTCTGAAATTTAAGTTGCATTGTCGCGAAAAAACTAAACGTGTTTCATGTTAATATTGATAATTCAATGTCATGCTTTTGGTCTAGCCTTTATCCGTAAGAATAGTCTATGTAGCTATCATGATATGTATCTATTCGTTCTTTTAACCAATAAAACTCCAAGACGAACGTAATTAACTCAATATATCCAAAACCAAAAATTACAAAAGGACATCAAACATCAACATTCAGTTGTTATAATCCACCTATCAGCATTTATCTATCTATAACAATAATAAAATATAAATTAAGATCAATTTATTTCTGATTTAAATATGATTTACTCCCATGATATTATCAATATACGTCGGCTTTCACAGCGTTCTTTGATAGTGTTTCTAAACAGGTCCCGCCCGGTTTAGTGTAGAGAATAGACTATCAGATAGAATGCCTGCCTGAACACTTGCAGTGCATTAGTTGTGAGATGTAACGTGACCGGCATACACACCCTATGTAGATCTAAATATATATTTTCATTTATTTATAGTCTGTGTGTACGCGACCTTATCTACTCTCGTGTGATAGGAATACTCACGTCACCTTACCTTCGTCTGACCATATATAATTATAGAAGTTAGACTGAACCCATAACCTTAGCTTAGATATACTAGAAGAGCAGTGATGTCAAAAAATCGTCGTGACGCAGCGGTGCATGACATAATTAGAAGGTTTGCTATGTAAACCAATAAATAATAGTTATGTCTACCTAGATGAATTTCTGCCACGGCGGCCATCACTATAGAGACTAGCCCACTGTGCAGTATATATTTTAGTGCACAAGTGTGTACGAGTGCACACGCTGTTCTCTCATTTCCTATAAAGATGGGACAGCAATACGGCACGACCGGAGAGAGATCAGGTGTAGGACCGACGGCTTAACGGCGCTCCCCCATGCACGGGGATGTAACACCGCCAATTTCTCTACTTCGGACTGTTTTTAGAAATAGAAAAATCCCAATAAGACTATTGTCTGTCCTGGTGCTCGAAACCAGGGTCTCAGGACTGTAATTGAGCCCGTTTGACACTAGACCAAATATTTTTGACTATTCTATGCTGACAGAAGTGTCCAGTGCAGCTTCATCGATTACTATAAGACACGTCAAGCGACGGTTTAGGTGAGATTGTCGTCAATACGGTGAGAGACCCCTCCCCTCCTTCAAAGAGGTCCGGAGCGTGAAAGGATGCATATCTCGTTATATCCGATAGTTATTTTGTTACAATTTAATTCTTTAAAGGGAGTCCTGGGGGTTCAAGGGACTGTTAAGGGTTTAGTCAGACTTTTAAATACATTTACTTAATGTTAACTCTCCACATTCACAATCAAGTGCAATTTTAAGATAATATATGGAACAAACAGTGGAACCTATCCAGTCCTTGATAATGGTTAGTAAAAAATTAGGGAACGAAGTCATATCTGGTCGTCCGTGACTCCCCGCTGTAACCCGGATGGTCCTTTCTTTATGGTCCTTTCTTTATCTTATTATATATTAGATCTACCAATTGTTCTCAGATTGTTACTCAATACTTAAATTCAATAGTGGAAGATTATGGTAACATCTTATCTTCATATTATATCCAAACTTAAAAAGAAAAAAGGGAGTGGAGCTCTGAACTGAAATGAAAC
>JAFELO010001142.1:175255-215214 GCA_017140195.1 Eumaeus atala
TAAAATAGAATTTAATACCCAAGTTTCACACGTGGCACATACTATTCAAACTAACATATTAATGATACGGTTTATCAATCAATAAAAATCAAATTAATAGCCATACAGATCATGTAATCAACCACCTCAAAATTCATACATAATAGAATTAAGAGATTTTCACATTAATAAAGGTTTTTCGAAACATAGGATATGCAACATGCCGTCGGCAAGAAATGACACGCATCGTGACACGAAAATATAGTTTCCCGGGCGGTAAAGAAAAAAACTATATATTTAACTTTTGGGGATGGCAGATAACGTCAGCCGTCCCAAATGTATCCGCCCTCAATATCGCAAAAACGAAAAAGAGTGACATTTCATCAACACAGAGTACACCATTACAATAAAAATATTTTATTGATTTTATCGCGGTTTATTAAATTATTTATGTAGCCCAACGTGTCACGTGACCGTGGTTGCTGTAAAGCTTCTGAAGCGTCGGGCTACATAAACAATTTAATAAACCGCGATAAAATCCGTAAAAGTAGTGTTATTGTAATGACTAACATTCGCGAAAAATTAATACAGAGTACACATTTAGTCTCACAGTCAAAGATGACAGATATACATTTTTATAAAATGTTTAAGTAGCAAACATAATTTTTACAATTTAATATTCTCTAAACTAACTATTTTTATCTTGGCCAAAGGGGACCGGGTCCCCTTTCCCCCTCTCTGACTAAGGGGTAAGGGGGAAGCTCCCCCGCGGTAGTTGAAGATAGCCTTGCATTCGCGTTGGGCTGAAGGAGATCGTTGAGCTATAATGACTGGGGGACCTGTCTCCCCTTCCACCACGGGCGGGTGGTACGACTCGCGCGCGGTCGTTATGGTTAACCTAACCGGTACAACGGCTTGATATGAGCTCGTTGGCAAATCATGCAAGGTACTGTAACCATTTTTTTAATTCTATTATTATATAATTCTTGTACACAGAATATACATTAGAAAGGCATTTGGTACAAAGGTACAGCTTATTCCAATCTGGAATCTCTGCCAGCTGTCCTGACACAGGAGAACAATCTATTTTACAGCAGTATCATAGACGATAATTAAACCAAACTGATAAAAATACACAAATAATTTTAATTACGGCATACCATACAAAAACACAAACATAAATACATAAACACATATAACTTTAAGTACATATATTCTATACTAATATATAATCATATAATAATTACATACATCATCATCATCATTATCAACCTTTATCGGTCCCCTGCTGGACATAAGCCTCTCTCAATGAACGCCAAGACGACCAATTTCCTACTACTTGCATCCATCCCGGATCGGCTACTGCACGGTGATCGTCTGCCCATAACCGATCATTATAAAATGTAAAACACCCTGCGTTTTTGTGGCTTTAGCCTTATTAATCGGTGTGCCCGGTAGCCTCTGCCGCTTTGGCCGGTGGCGGCGGGGTGGCTGAGGGCCCGAGGGATGAGGCGACACTCCTGTTGCCTCTTTTTTGTGTTTCCTTACGACGACCCGGGTGTCATGGAACGAGCTGGGGAGGCTATGGGGCTCCCCGCTAAACCCGGACGCTGACGGAGAAGTCAGCGAGTCCGAGGTAGCACGTAAGAAGGCATTTAAATGCTCTTCGAAGTCCGGCGGGGCCACTAGACCACGCAGTCATTTATTCATACAGATCAGAAATTGAAACATTGTGTTTGACGTTCATAAACGTTCTAGTGACGTCACTTGCCACTCTGTTACGGCCGTTTCATGACGGCACGACCTTAATTGGAAAACAAAATTTTAAGTTATAGGGACCTACTGATCTCTATTATGATGGTGTCGATATCATCTATGTATTTGGTCGGTTAGCAATAATAATTAGTGTTATAACAAAGTATCAAATGCGTGAAACAGAGCGTTGAAAGATATATAGCATTTCCTTGAATATATATACGCGATGAGAGATATGCCTTGGACGGGGATCTTCCTGTACACGCGGAAGCCACAACTTGGCTACACTTAACATGACTTATTTAAAACGTGCAGCACTAATAAATACACCGAGCCCTGCCTCATTTATAACAAGAAATATATGCTGAATTGCAGCCGAACGACCGGGGTCCGGGGACCTCATGAGTACATGATACCGCCGCAAAGTGCAGCTGTTTCGTGCACTTTACAAGTTTCTCAGACAGCTGGCAGCACCTCGAGCAATAAGTACCACGAGGATTCTTAAAATGTGAGCTCTGTCTATAGCGGACGGAATCCAAGAGCGAGAGGTGTGATTTCAATACTCCAGCGGGACACATCAGACGGTGGCATCTTTCTGTGATACTGCTATGTACCAGAAAGAGGCCGCGGTGCGGAGCACAGAGAAGGAAAATGCTGTTGCAAACCGGAAGCGACAGTTGGGAGCGCCGCGAGCCGCTACGCATAGCTTATACCGTCTACCTATCTAAAAGATCAGGGATCAAGATCGGTATTTGACATTGTATGCGACGTTGGCGAGGGCTGGGTCTATTGCTATCGTAACAGCCCAGTCGACTAGGTGGCCTGTCGCTGACAGAACCGGGGCATCTTAAACTTAGGATGCCGATGGCATCAGCGGTGTGCGCGTGAGCAATTTTTGCGTGAAAAAGTTTTCACTTCTGTCATCAGTCCACTTGACAGCATCTGGCTTTCTTCATGTTTATCGGAATACGATGATGAGAAATCGAAACCGATCATTATAAATGTAAAATTGTATCGATCAACAGTGGATTTTGTGTAACAGCTAAAAATCTTATTTCTTCATGCAAGCTCAGCCTTATAATTATTTTTATCATGTTTACACAAGTTACAGTTCTTGTGTGATTCAACCCTCATCTAATTGATGTGAATCTAGATCGCGTGTGACAGATGAATGCAGCCGAATACCACGCGTGTTGTTTATAGCCGGACATTTATGGACGGCAATATTATAATGAACAATATTATCTTATATAATTGCAAAATGCAGTCCTAAAATAATTCGTTTTGGATCAGATTCAACTCCGCCCACCTCATCAGGGGAATCAATGAAAAGTTTGCAGGGCAGTGGCCAAGGCTAAAGTACGTAATGGATTAACTTGGAGGAAATTTGTAAGAATAGACATTGATCACTTGAAATACCACACACGCCCTACCGGTTTACCACACACGCCCTACCGGTTTACCACACACGCCCTACCGGTTTACCACACACGCCCTACCGGTTTACCACACACGCCCTACCGGCGTACCCAGGGCCGTACAACGGTGCGTAAAAGCATTTTCCCTGCGATGAAACAAATGGATACGAATATGACACTTATAAAATTTGTTAAATTTACATTTGTGGACGTATGCACTCGTTTTGTCTGAAACTAGCTACAAATATATACAATACGGTGACAGTACAAAAGATTCAAGAAATTAAATATGCTACAGCAAACAGCTTTTTGAATCAACTCAAAAAAATCACCAGGTTTAAATGTTAAACATTGAGATTATTAATTATTTCAGTAAATATTGTAAGAGGTAGTGGCATGCTGCATGGGAGGAGGTAGATCCTTGCATGGTGCATGGCACTACATCCTCCTATACAATGGAATTGGACCGGCACGACCGGGGAGGTACCTCTCGCTCACCTGATACTGTGTAAAGTGACACCTACGGGTGTCATTTTACGTCGTCTGTCAACTGTCGAGTTTCGTGCGGTTTGTAAGAAGCCGGTGGGACATTGGAAGGGGAGGTGAAAACAACGCATCGGCATAATTATGCTGATGTTCATGGGCGTCGGCAGTTGTTGAAAGGCTCCGAGTAAATGTCAGCGGTGCGCTGGTCAGAAATAACCCAAGCTAATAACAACCCACTTTTATTTGGAGCACCAGTTTATACACAGATGTTATGTATAGTAAATAAGTAGGTGTGCCCGAGGTTTCACCAGTTTCACCACCAGGAAACAAACAATAGTTTTTGCGTGAGAAATTTACAAACATACAAACCTTCATATTACAATACTACTATTTATTGGAATTTGTAGGATTAAGGATAGCCATTTTGCGCTCAACACACAAAAATCCTGATTTCAGTTTAGACTCAGCGCAAAACACACATCTGTGCCATCAGAATTTTGCGACTTCTCACATGTACAAATTGCCATATAAAATATTCTTTGATAACACATCTGCGTCGGCAGACACCAAATGACTCCGAATGCTCGTTTGTACCCCTATGATATAAAATAATAACAATCCTGTCTTTGATGACATAAGTCTTGTTTCTCTCAGTCACTTATATTATCTAATATTACTTATATTTCTTAGTTATATTATCTAAAACCACGCAAGGCCATACTTTGATGGCCTACTTCACTTACTGTAATACCTTTCCTACCAACATTTTTTGCATTATTTCACTCCTACTAAATTAATTAAAAGGGTCGTAAAAGAGTAAACTCTTTTGGCCTATATCATCTCACTGGAAGATTTCGTCTTAAATTATCTCAAGATTCAAGATATCAAAATCAGAGCTCGCCTTAGATTTTATGATCTAACGTGTGAAAAATACTATAACGGGTTGGAGTATTTCGGCTTTGTGATGTTGTATGACACAGCCTGTAACTGTTCTTGTTTAAAGTTAATGATTTCGGATGTTTATGTACCGTTATAACACGTAGCTCTTGTTGGAGGCAGGCTCCCTTTTTGGTTATGAACAGATCATCAGGTGTACCAAGGTAAAATATAACAGCTACTTGCTTGTGTGTTAGCATATTCCTTTTAGTTGAAAAAAAATATGTAGCGGTCTAATTTAACTTTTGAAGAATGGATTTTTTGAAAATTTTAATATGAAATAGAGATAGAAAATTCGTATAAAAACCCTTTTTTTGTGACTAGCTCATTTTTTTTTTGTAACGCTATCTACGTTATTAGGTCCTCACTAATCACTCCCTGCTAAGGATACTGTTAGAAATACTCTATATATTAAGCTATTGATATGAAAAGAAAAGAAAATGTTTTTATTCAAAATAGAATTATAAGAATTAATCTCGAACGTCAGCAAGTACAGTAAGATAAGCAAATTTCTGGAAAATAAGTTTTTAAAATATCTGTCCCGCATTCTATCATTCGTTTTGCTTCACAATCCCTTAAAAGCTCAGCATTCCGCGCGAATTAATTTTTAGCTGGAAATTGGTACATCTGAACTCTGAAGATAGGTAGGTGTAGAAATGAAATCCGAACATATTATTTAGTCGTGTTTATCCCTCGCTTAATCTTCTTCGTCTCGCGCATTGCAAACGAAAATTAACGTAATGTTGTTTACAAGTGGGTGCATTAAATTTAGCAGTTGAAAGTTTAAACGTATTATGTCTTTTTCTTCTTTTCATTTCATTGCTCTCATGAAGAATTTGCCAGCGTTTGATTGTGCTCTGCTCTATGTCATATAAATTATTGATTGGTCAAATAAAACTAAGAATAATATGCTTAGATGGTCATAATCACATTTATTATAATGATTCACATGTAGCTGTCACATTCTACTATTCATTTCTCACTGACGGTTCCCCATAAAACCTTTATAGTATTGACATTTTCGTATTTCACGGGCAAACTAATATGTGTGCCAGATGAAGTATCGTTTGTGCAGAGTAACGTTTATTACGGACGACCTACAAGAAGCTGTAAGATTCGAATTAGTATAGATTTGAAATAGTAGTAATTATGGTATACTTGAACTAGGTCAGCGGCGGTATTGAAATATTCCCAACAGTAATTGATAACGCACATGGCTTAAATATTTCATGTATGTTATACATATTATAAACAACTAGAAATTCGCGTGACGTCAGTTCAGTTTAAAAAATGTTATTCTAAAACAATCTAAACAATTACGTAATGTTAGTGGGTAGTTTGCGTAAATCCAAATACTTTACATTAAATAAAGCATTTACTCTTATGGAACAAAAATAACACTTTAAACAGTAACAGCAGTGTGCAGAAATGTTCACACCTTACCCAGTAAGTCGGTAAGCATTGAGTCAGTTGGTATACACACAGCGGGATAATAGCGCGCATTTTTCGAATCGCGCCATTTTGTTTTTTTTTGACATTTAAGTTTTTTAAGTGACCAGTGACACGTCAAGGCAAAGATTTTAAGGTAAATACGTCTTTAGTGACACATTAATTTTCGTAGTATTAATGCAAGAAGGTACATTTCGTAAGTTGTTAAGGTTTATTTTTAAAATTCGCATTACGAAGCCGTTTACGTACACTTGTAGTAGCGGCCTACTTTCAAAATTGAAGGAATTATAAGATCATTACGAGTATTGCTCGAGCGCTGCACTTTGAATTATATTTACGTCATAAATCTTAATTGCACTAATACTAATTGATGTAGCTTTAGTTTGTCGTGGGCGTAGGGATGAGTCTCACATTTTTCTACACCGCTAGGTTTACCTAGATTGTGTTTACATTGTGTGAGTTACAGTGGGTTGCCACGGAAATAATTGCCACCGATTCGCTAAATGTAATCTCGCATCCGTGACGTCTCCACTAGACGTGTGCGGTGTTAAATCTTAAGTAGATTGTAACACCGAACCTCTAGACGACTGCAAATGCATACACTACAGTTGCATGAATTTATAAACAAATTTGAATCTAAGTTCTTCATTAAATAAATGCTTTTTGGACCGAGTAGGTATTATGTTTTGTTGATACACTGTTAACTGGAAGCCATTTGGCGAGATCATCGTCAACACTGATCAGGCTCATTTTGCGTATCATCAGCCACTGGCGATTCACCAGTTCCGATGACCCATTTGAGAGGAGGATGTTCTCTGAGGGGGCACGCGGAAAGCCAAATACCAAACGACACTAATCTTACTGATATGTCTTGCTCCCTCCACACTCATGACTCACTTCGCACAATCACGTCATTTTTATAGAATAGGAGGGCAAACGAGCCAGCGATTGCTCGTTCGCCTTTTAACCGACGCCCATGAACATCCACATATGAAATGTTTTCTCAAAATCTATTTAAGGAATTTTCATGCTGTCTTCACCTATAGATAGAATGAATTTCTAGGAAGGTTTTAGTGTATATATAATTTGTTAAGGTTTCAATTCCGCCCCTGTTTTCACCGACGACGCCGGGGCGGATTGCTAGTCACAAATAATTACAATTCTAGAGTTATATATCCACGTACCTACCTACTGTGCGAGGGTCATCAGAATGACTAGTCATGACTATATTTGAACATGTACTTGCACTGATAGCATTTCTTAGAACTTCATGTGATCACTTGCGGGTACAATTGTATTTTGGTCAGTCCACCAGTGGCCATAGTTGCTGTAAAGCTTCTGAAACTTCGGGCTAGTTAGATAGTTAAATAAACCGCGATGAAATGTAAAGTAGTTTTATTGTAATGAGTAACTTAAGACATCAATGAGTATTTTTATGACTCGAACCCGGTGCCTCACGACTGTGGTTGTTTACCACTGGAGCACGAGGCAGGCAGTTGCAGTTAGCAATTGTTTTTACGTGCAATAGTAATAAACACACATACAAACTTTCTAAATTATAATACTATTAGACATTTTATTGTTATAGTATTTTTAGTGTTATCATAGGTGGCGTTCTCTATCATCTCACTTGTACTTACTCACACACTTGTGCACTATAATTTGTCCTGCGCAGTTATAGAGATAATAATAGTAATAATAATATATGTGGACTTACCACAACACGTTAGCCTAGTGCTGTGGTACTGTAAAGACTTGTGTTACAGTTACTAGACGAAGGAATTATATTTAATAACTTTTATAAATTTAAGAATTTGTTATTATAGAATACAATACATATAATATAACACATATATAAACATCCGTCGCCTAGGCAGGATTCGAACCCACGACCTCTGGCGTAACACGCGAGCTAACCGCCACGTTACCAACTGAGCGAGCCGGTCGCCTTAATAGAGATGGTCCCCGTAGATGAAATTCGGCTAAGCATGATATTATCATTATAATCAACCTCTACACGTCACATGTGCCCACTCAGCGACTACTTGTTAGCGAATGATTCACATAATAATTAATAAGTAAGTGCGATAGCTATGTGCAGTATCGTAGGAGAAGATATGCTAAAATATTGGTAAGAAGAGTGTATATTTGGTAATTGAGATAACTGGTGTACATCTACAACTCCGGCCAGACTTGGGGCTTAACACTCTCATAGTAACCTGTGAAGCCGTCCACAGGCGACTTTAGTGGTAGCGGAATAAATTATTTTCAAAAATATGTGTTTATAAGTGTCAATAACTGTTACAACCAAAATAATTAGATCGACATAAAAACGGTTTGCCACCTTAAAAAACTGCAACGGCTAATTAAATACAGACCTCTACAATTGTAGAAACATGTTTAAAGAGTAGCAACAGAAAAATTATGAGGTTTACTGAAATAATTCTGTAACTAATATAATGTGTAACATTTTCATAAGTGTTTTACGGCCGCCGTCCACATGTTACTGCCTAAGTGGAGTAACTATTGATAGCTCATAACAACCACATCGTCGTCATCACTAGCCGAAGGATGTTCACTTCTGGCCATGGACCTACCTAAAGATTGTCTTTGGTTGCGGTTACGTGTTTACAATGTATACACACGTTTCTAATAAATTATTACTGATCGAAACCTGTGGTAACCCTTACACAATCAAACCATTTGCGTAAATTAATTATGTTGAAAAAACTCAAAGAGCGAGAGCAAAATGAACTGAAAATATATTGACAACACCGTCATAGACAACAGTGCGAAATCGTTAGTATCAATTTTTTTTAAACGAGACATCTTTTGAACAATTCCTTGGGCTTGGTTTGATTAGCTAGTAACCTATAATCCAAGCTGCTATTGTTGACCTTATGAGAGTGTAAGATTTTGTTATAAGTACTTTTTTTATATTTTCCGTCCTAATTAAAGCTTATATCGAATACGTATCTTAATTTCTAGCACAATATTTTTGCATCATACTTTAAAGAACCCATGAAATCCCGCCATTTTTTGCCAATCGTCTATTTTAGTGATGAAATTTTCCGCCATACTTCACGGAAGTGTCAACGGGTCAGGTGAGTCTTCGGCCGGAGTGTTCGCCCATCCTCTAAATAGCTATCGATCTCTTTGAAGTCTGTCGCCGTGCACGCTTGTTTATAGACACTGTTCGATGTAATAAATATAATTAACGCACACGACAAGGAACAGTTCTTAGCCGCAGCGCGCCAACTGAACTCAATACTCGACTCGACATTTACCGAGGACGTTCCCTTCCAGCCAGTGCCTTTATTTGATTTAAAAAAAGAAAGTGACAAGTTTGACAGATTGAAATTGGCGCCAAATTATCCTTATTTGTTGTGATACAAGTGAGAGGAATTATATTTATTTGTGAGTAAAGTTTTTCTAAGTAAAGTGAGTTTATTTTAAGTTAAATTATAGATGTAGTTATAGGTATACCTACCCGTCCTTAGTAGATTATTGATATTTAATGTATATTCCATTTACTACATAGAAAAATTAATCAATTCAAAGTGTTATGTTGATATAAATTTCTTTAAAATATTGACCAATATAAATAAGAAAACAGGAACATAACTACAGTCTCGCTAGTATACACCAGATGGCGCGCCAAGCCTATTTTAAGAAAGTGAACATTTTCGTTTTCATTGTCACAAAATATACCTAATGTTATTACTTATTTTCCTCATTAGACTTAAATGCTTCACATTTATAAGTATACAAATGTAGCATGTACTCATTGCTAAAGTAAGTATAATTTTACGAAATCACAATAACTTAATGCGAACATTTATAGAAATATTGTTGATAAAATAAAACGCAGCAAGGACGAATGAGTCAGTGATGGAGTGCTCAGTGCCATTGTAAATAGAGCAGTTGATATGAACGCAGCTGTACCTCCTTACTCGTGGCGCGGTACCTGCGACGCGCCTCGGCGAGCGCAGGACCACTCACGTGGTTTTATACTGGTTTCATAATTAACATAGAATAATATTTAATAAATATCGGCAAAATTTGCGCGTTTTTATTGCATTAGGGGCAACCTGAAGACTCGTAGTGACTACCGACGCAGCCTAGAGCTCGGATATTTCTAAAGGATGTGCAGATGCCATCTCTGACTGCAATGGCACTAGCGGTTCCAGAAGGACTAGCGGGCTCCAGTACCCCTCCCCTCGCCAGTACACAGGGACAACCTCAGCAAGTTTTGGGACAGTGCAATGGGGTGCAAAAGCGCCTCCTCCAGTTGCTCATTTTGTCCTTTCTTCTTATAAGACGGGTACAAAGAGTGACTCTTTCTCCTGCTCTTTAATCCCATCTTCATATAAGAACCCCACAAAGGGCCGCCAACTCCTCGGCTCAATTGGCTTCACTCAAGGAGCCTCGGATCACCCCAGGCTACTAAGCCCCACCGCCACGACAAGGCTTGAACCATGGTGGCGTACTTTCTTAGTCTTTTTTATTGACGCGGGGAAACGCATTTCCGCAGCTTCACTGGCCTAGTGGTGTGTGGGACTCGCGGCACATGATAGTGCCGAATGCCCACAAAAACCACCGCGAATGTCATCCGTGTCGCCTTTAGTGAGGTGCCCCGGAACAGCAAATCATCAGGGCATCTCGACGGCTATTCAGCCCCCTATGGGACCGGCTCCAACCCGACCGACTTTGGGACTCGCCCCGTGCCCCGTGCGCAGAAGCGCCTCCTCCAGATCTCTAGCCCCCTCCTCTTACAAGAGGGGTGCAAAGATCCCCGTCGGTTCAATTGGATTCGCCTGGGTTCACTTCAGGCTACTGAACCCTACCGCCACGACAAGACTTGCACCATGGTGGGGACTTTCTTTCATAGTGCCTACCCTAACTAGAGCCAAGACCACCGTCCCCCTAACCTGATATTCAAGCTCTTGCCTCTTTTGAGGGCAAACCAAAATCCTGTGTCCACCACTGCCTTCCACTACATTATTAAATGCTTGAAAGCATTAAAAACATAATGAAGTAGGCGATTCTACATCTACATAAACATGTTTCAATAGCAAGGCGAACGGTGGTGTGACACCTTAAGCATATCAACGACAACATATACAACCTTATTATAACTGCGGTAAGGTTCCATTCGGCGATAAAATATTGAAAGGACATCCTCTAAATGAAGAGGAGTTCATTGTGCCATTGCAGCATTACGGCCGAATTGGGCCGACACGTCCTGTGAATAAGGTACATATCGCTGCGAGAGGTCAACTGAAGTCCATATCTTGCGAAAGTATCTTATGATACCGACACAAATTGACAGCTATGTCATCGCAATCCATGGAATTTTGAGTTTTCGGTGGCTCTACAGGCAAAGAAGCGTTTCTGGGCGTCAGTAACCACCAAAAGACATCGGTCTGTTCGTCATACCAAATATCTGTCAGTAAACGAGGGCAACGTATCAGTCTCTGTATATGTTGATGTTCGTGTGCGGTCACTCACAAAAAGCCTACTCATTAACGTCGTTAACCTCGTGTGCCATTAAAATATGTCATTCCCTTTGACCCCGAACTTGTATTAATAAGTTTTGGCAAGTCGCAGCCGCCTTCGATCGATCAATCGACACGCCTTTATTATCGCCAAAAGTTGCAACCTTCACCAGAGGCCACATCACTTCCTGAACACCACCCACAGTACAGAGAGCATTGCAGCCTGACGGAGCCGGCACGGCTGGGGTGGGCTTACATAGCCCTTAATTCACAGCCACGCTGTCGAGTTTCATTTAGTTTCTTTTTCTGGTACCTCACTGGCGTTGCTATTAAAATTTGAAAGGAACATTTCTAATAAGATGTCATTGCAGGTTTCACAAAGATTTTGTCACCTGTTGGCGCCTCTGAGGCAAGGGATATACTGTCAATTTCATAGGAATTTACTTGCTGCCAAAGTGACTCTTTTTTTCTTAAAATTTCTGAAAAGAGGTGTTTAATTAAATAAAATAACCTCCTTCTCACTGACTAAATCATTGATAAAAAATGGGGCCGTTCTACAGTAGGGCCCCCGTTTTTGTCATATAAATAAATATATTGGAATATGGAAATGAAGTATGTTAAAAATATCTACCGGTAAACAATTCTAAATATAATTATAGATATTTATTTATACGCAATTATGAACGAGAACTAACAATGTTAAATAATTATTATAATTTATAATACAAAATAATAATACCACCTAAAATGAACAATAATGATAATGAGGAGCGTGCATGAAATGGATATTATTGAATTATACAGGCATTACTACATCTGTCCAATTGCGTGTTAAGTTTAGACATAAAAAAAGGCTGACAATGCCAGAAAATTACTTGACAAAGCTCATGGGGTTTCACTGCGTATCTCCAGTCACTATCCTCCTGAGTTGAATTTCCATAATTGCTGTTACACGTATGCATTCATTGCAATGAAAGCCTGAATACAAAGTTTCGTATTCTAACATAAAAGAATGGCTGACTTGAATGATGAAGTTCTTAAATTCCTTCCCTAGTTCTACTATTCAAAAAAAACAACCCTACTCACCAAATTTCATGGCCTTAATTTTAATAGTTTACGCAAGGCGACGATGAATCAGTCGGCACATGTCATTCTATATTGGATTATTATTATATATTTATACATTTACTTAAGATTAGCAAGACTCTGTGAGCTAGAGGTATCTCCGTCTGGCCTGATTCAGCCGCAATGCAGTAATAAAATTTAAGAATAACACGTATAAGAACTAATAATCATTATATTTGTTCTGTCGCAATGAAATCGAATGTAAATGGCCACATAGTAAATTATTGCCGGAGTACTGCCAAACTGTGATAACGGACTGCTAACCTACAGGAACTGACAATTTTGATAAAGTAATACGAAGTTTGACGTCTAAACAGGCTGACTTTCATTGCCAAATGAACATGTTACTTCATTATTATTTGTTTACTACTTCACGTATACATAGATGGCGCTAGTAGCTAGTCATATGACGTATCTTATAACATATCAAATTCTCGTGTCACAACGTTAGTTACCTTACTCCTCCGAAACGCCTTGACCTATTTTTACCAAATTTGATATGCATATTCAGTAGGTCTGAGAATCGGCTTTTATCTCTTTTTCATACGAGCCGATCCAGAGTCGTGAGCGTTAACTACCTAATAAAAGTAAGTTGTTTCTTTGGACTAAATTTTGCGAAGATAAAACTGATATCCACAGCAAGTTTTATTGGTCATCATCAGACACAGTCCTCTACTAGAACTCGTCTCTTTCAATGAACGCGAAGACAGCCTGTCCTGTATATTTACTGTGTTTTGTTATTGACTAAATAGTGTTAGCTATCCTATAGTGATGGCAGTAACAGTAGGAGGGGTTACATTGTGCCGTATCGTTCGGAGCACGCCTCGCTCACATAATACTGCCTTAAAAGTGACAGCGATGCTGTCGCGTTTCTAAGATTTGTAAGTAGCCGATGGCCCATTGGGGGAAGGACGAAAGAGGGCATCGGTTATACTTATGAGATTGTCAAATGGCTTCGACTACTCGTTTTGTCTGTAGTCCAGTACAGTTGCGATGGTTAATGTGGGATGTGAACGACGATTTATTTCGGTACAGTTATTTGTGCGGATGTCATATGACGTCATCATCACTTATAAACAGTTTTTTACCCGACTGCGTCAGAGGGCGATGTTTTATAGCGGCTGCATGTACTGAGCGAGCCCCACGGCTTTTTTTCGCGTAAAATCAGGTGGGATAGATCCCAAGGGAACTGATAATTTTTCAGGAATGCATTTTTGTGTTTTTCCAGATTATATAGTGTATATATGTGCCAA
This sequence comes from Eumaeus atala, assembly GCA_017140195.1. Classification (NCBI taxonomy): domain Eukaryota; kingdom Metazoa; phylum Arthropoda; class Insecta; order Lepidoptera; family Lycaenidae; genus Eumaeus; species Eumaeus atala. The sequence continues at coordinate 189,155 of JAFELO010001142.1, forward strand.
ATTTTACCCTAATCCGTTTAATAATTTTTGAGTGAAAAAAAAAACAAACACACAGAAACTTTCACATTTATAATGTTTAGGAGGTTAAAAGTTTTGAGGTAAAAAGCCATTACGTTCACATAACACGCACAATCCGTCTGGCAGCCGTCGGCTCGCGTCGCTACTTATACCCGGCGTCTGCGCACGGCACCGTGACGTCACGCGGTGTCCGGTTACCTCCCCCGCCGCCTAGCAGTTCCTCCGCCCGCCCAACGACATGACTTTCACTCGGTTTCAAAGGCAAGGTCGCGCTAACGTCCGAGTATTGTTGATAAGTAAATATAAATTAATAATTTAAAAAAAATAACACAGCGTCAAATATGCCAATTTATATAAATCATAATATCGTTTTTAAGAAAGCGTAGAGTACGCTAAATAATATAAAATTACAACATTGTAACATGTAGAACTATTAGTTTTACACGCAATCAATTTTACAGGAAATATAAGCCTTTTTATTATTATTTTATTTATTTGAAAAAAGATGAAATGAAAATGCGTCACAACAAACACTTCTCCTTTCCTTATTTTACAAAAGCTTTATTTATCTGTATATGAATTACATACACACATACGCAAAAGTTCAATCATAGGGGAAGACGAGCATTCGGTTCTCCTAATAGTAGGTGACCACCAGGCCTGTGTTCAGCAGTGGGCGTCTTCCGGCTAATTCCCCTAGAAATCTGTACAACTTAGGTTAATCAACCCATTGGGGGAGGTGACAAGGAGGACAACGCTTCGGCATAATTATGCTAATGTTCATGGGCGTCGGTAGTCGTAATTTTTTACGAAAGCCGTATCCGATGCAATCCGGCTGCGACGCAGCAATGACCCTAGTCTTATACAACAATATTTTAGTTGCGTCATCGGAATCTAAAAGACTGAAACTCAGTGTAGCCATAATTTCACTAATATACCGTGCGATAGATATACATCTATTTGCGAAAGAACTTGATTGCCATAAAGGTTATATTCTGCTGCAATGAAGCCTGCCTCCTGCACATTTGAGATGATGATAAGGAAGCGCATCTCCCAATTTTAGTATACGATTATATACACAAGTGGTATGATGTTTAAACACTGTTGGCCGGCCACTGAACTGCCCCACATATCTACATCATCATCACATTGCAACAGGTATCAGGACCGTCATTCAGACATCGCCTGAAAGTGACAGCTATGTTGTCACGTATCGTGGTGTTTGTGAGTTTTCGATGGCCAATTGGAGAGGGAAGATGAAAATTGTCATACGAGGGAGTGCCATCTTACCGTAGCGGGTACATCTCATATGATGCAATCATAAAATATCTATACCGTGTTTCGTGTGATTTGTGAGTAGCCGGTGGCCCATTGGGGTTATTGGTGAAAAAGGACGACGCATCTGCACAAGCAGATGTTAATGGGTACAGGTAGTCACTAAAAGGCTCCGGCTGCCCGTTCCCCATCTTATGCTATTAGCATATTTTTGTCCATTCATGAAACTGATACGTATATAACTGAACGTAAACAAAATAACGCGTAGGTTTCCAAAAATAGATACCGATAACTTCCTTTTTAAATTATAATCTGTATTGTTATACAAATGTGATCATAACACGCTTCCGTCCAATGAATAACAGCCACCTAAAACATTTCATGATATTATTAATCTTGATTTTTAAGATTGTGCGAAGGTCAATGGTGAAAATAAAACTAAAAGGTGTAATGCAATTTATTTATACGTTTGTCGGGTTCAACCTTTTTAACAGGCACTAAAAGAGGATTCAGACACTTACGAAGGGCTACTAAAAATTCCTATTTTCGACCCCCGACGTCAAGAGAGGGGCGTTTTTAGTTTCATCTCAATTTCTGAGTGCGTACGTGGCATTGCAGCTCTCAAACGTATAGATCGACCTTTTTCGACTTGACGGACGCGTTTTAGACTTTCTTTTCTTTATCTATACCTGGTGTCTATCGAAAAAAAAAATAGCTCAGATATCAATCTAAATGATAATACATTATTTTGGTTACCTAAGTTTACGCGGAGGTACCGATGAAACTAAAAGGATTATAATGAGATTTATACATACGCTTGTCTAGTTGCACTAGCAATGTCTTATTTTTTCGGGATGAAAAATAAAATTATATTAATCCATATTATAGTCACTATCTTTTAATATATCAAAAAAAAGACAAAATTAACGACAACTTGTGCAATGGTTAAAGGAGCATTGATATGTCGTGGCATGACTGCAAGATTTGGGAACACTTGATTCGACTATGGTGGAAAGTCTATTTCCGAACGAGAATGCTGTTCTGGTGTTCATTAAAAAAGCCTAGCTATTTAATGGTATATCATCTTGTCGATGATAAGGTAAAGATTTTGCAATTCGATACACAGTAAAAAATATACCGTGTGCCTAAAGCGGCGCCTACGCACTGCATCAAGCGTTCATCCGATTCACACGGCATCTCTGACGTCATATCTGTAATTAGACTACACTCATAATGGCTGTATGATTGTGTATCTTCACCCACTTTCAAACTTATACTTATCCTGGCTGAAATGTGTTAATGAATGTTCTAAATTCAAGACCGAATCAGATTTTTTTGGTATTATATAATATAATAATTTAATTCTAAAAATGGGGTAGGAAAAATGATAGATAATTTTTGGGGCACAAGTATTTCGCCAAATAACAATGGACGTGGATTTTTCCCGAATAAAAATTCACCAAAAAAAATTTTTACTTTCCCTGAAGAAAAATAATGTTATGGACACCTGTGTTATATTATACATATTTCCCAATTCATTTCTTAGTTCAAATTTTCCAAAAACTGTATACATTTTTTTCGAATATATTTTTTCATTCCAATAGCGATAGCGCTAACCACTGATCATATAAACAGCGCCATCTATCGACGATAGGCGAAGCGATGTGTCCGTCGGTAAAACGGCACGTGCAGTACTCAACAGAGACGCCCGTTCGATAACAAATCACTACAGCTACATTACCGGCCGTGTTCTAAATTGAGATACACGATTGATGAATCACAAAGGTCTTAATTCCTTCTTGTCCGTGAATGTTTGTCAGTTAAAACACATAAAACATTTGCTTACGAGGTGGGTAGGACGTACCCTAGCCGTGTTGCCGGTTCTTGAACTATTAGATCAAGTAAATACATAGGGCATTGTAATTAAATCTGGGGCGGAATTGAAAGAATAGATCAAATTGAATCTTACGTTAAATACTAAGTTTTGCAACGTCTTGTGTATATTCGACAGCAGACTGAGATCTGAGGCGAGTAAGAAGTTATAATGTACGTTCAGCTGACCCTATAGTCTGTATTTCATTTTAAATAATAATTCTGTTTTTTTATTTCGAAATTCATGTTTAACGCATTGTGTCAAACCTAGCAACACAATCAATATCAAATTAAATATTTATAAAGCTATAAAAGTCATTTCATTTCTTTGGCACCAGATCCAACGAATTCATTATAATTTTGATAAACCACTTGTCCAGGCTAGCGTAATTTGTATTTGCTCACTTGCGCAAGTCTTTCTACTTGCTAATGGGAATGTGCATTCGAGACGATCAAATCGGCAAGATCACATCCAACTTTCATAAACAGCAAATTTTACTTTTTTGTCAAGTTATATTTGACTAGCGATCCGCCTCGGGGTCGTCCGTGAATATGAGGGGCATATTATGTACTAAAACCTTCCTCGGGAAACACTCTACCACTTAGCGATAACCACGTGAAAATCCGTTTAGAAAAAAAAATTATAAAAAATTTAAAGTGTGATGTTTGAGTTTTGACCGTCATAGCTTGTAATAAAGTATTTAGATTTATTATAACAAATACAAAATTCTTTGAATTAATCTTGTTATTTACCTAAATGAAAAGTGAAATAAAATCTGCACATGGCAACAGTCTGAACGCACGTACCGCGTGGGTTTCCCTTTCAATAGGATAAACAGTTGCATTTTACTTTTATACATTTACCGTCGATACGCCTCGGCTTCGCCCATAGATAACAGGTATTGTCACCATAACAAATTATACATTAAAACAGGAGTCAGCTTGTATATTTTGTGAAAATCAATGACATACAGACAGAAAGCCTCTGGGTACTTTGTTTTAAAACACGTATAGAGCCTCTACGGACTAGCACTGGTCTTAAACGAGATCCTCTGGTATAAAAGTGGCAATGGCTGAGGAAGGAGCGATCAAAAGGCGTGATCACTATGTTCAGCTGAATATTTTCTGCATCTACGTGGTGCATCGCAGCTGGGCTTCACTTGGCTGCCCTCTCTTTTTCTTGGCTTTTTGACCAGGGACAGGGAAACTGGAATGACTTCCTACTCCCCCTATGTTCTTCTGATTAAACTCGTTGCGTGTCCCGACACAGTTTTTTAGCTTTTCCCTCGGGGCTCCCTGCGATAATATCGAAGGATCAGTAGTGGTTGCTGTCGATCCTGGCTGACAGGAGTAGCAGCAATGGGAACGTGCGGTGGGCCAAACCCGTTAAATATAATATGGTAGAACCGAATACTCTCGCCATTATTCTTTTTATTCAGGCATAGCTTTGCCACACCTGGGTATATATCCTCTTCTCTGTCGCACCGTTCTCTCAATTGGGCGTATTCCCGTCAATGCTCACGATATTATTTGTCCACCGTGCCGTAGTTCCCATCCCTTGGCCTCTGTTATTGCATCAGTCCAAACATCATTACTTCATTTCATTTATAATTTAAGCCTCTGTTTTACTTAGAACTGATGTTCGTAGTCTTTGTTTCTTACACATTTACATACACTTGTGCACTCACTCATGTAGGCAGTGTGTTGACAGAATTCATACTCCGGAGTTTGCAAAGATCGCGTTCATTTCTTCTAACTCTGCGGCAGACCCCGGACGGCTGGGGTACAATGCGCGAAGCATCCTTCCCGTCTGCGGGAAGGAGGGGTCAGTCCGCCTATCCACTAAAATCTAACCAAGACCGTCGCTAGACGTGTCACCGATAAGGCTGTACAGGACAGTTCCGTCAGCATGTAGCAGTAAAAAAAGTTCAACGCTATACTTTCGTGGACATGTAATTTGTACCTACATGCGTGTACACTTGTAGTTAGTTGGCAGCGATACATTAAAAATTACGTACAAAATAGTATCCTGCGCGCTTCGTCCCGATGAGGTCGATGACTCACACGTTACGTGCAGTTGGTATTCGCTCAAATAACTATTTTCGGTTATTCGGGCTCAATGTCAAATCTCTGAGCTTGTTTTGTTTCGTTTCACATGAATGAGGCTTGCACGACCGGGGAAGTGCCTCTCACGCACATTATATTTGCCCATAATGACCGGTAATGTTTTTGTATTTCGTGTTATTTATAAAAGTATACATAATACATCGTGTGTACATTAAAGTAGAGCCTCTAATCTTTATTTTAATTTAGTAAGAGGCCGTGCCATACTATATGGGGCCGGTACGACATAATACCCCAATTTTTTGCTATGCTGTCGCGTTTTTTAAGGTCTATGAGTTTCCGGTGGTTCATTCAGCAGTTTCCGGGGAACAGGAAAGAAAATGGACAGCAAAAATGCTGATGGTCAAAAGTCATCGAATTTCACATCTCGATTGCCTCATTATCCTATATAAAGTATATTTAGCCGCATATTGTATCGAGTTATACATACTATAAAACTACAACCAGCAAGTATTGACAACTACATTTCACTAATACATACTATTGTTTATGGGCCATATCTTTATTGGCAATGAAGCTATACTCTATTAAATTATTGTATTTAGTAATAAAGTGTATCAGAAATTTGCAATATATTCAAATTCATGACTGAAATATTACGAAATATCCTTTATAATTTGAAAGTATAAACTCTTTGTAGAAGCTTGTGCAGTTCACCGTATTTTTTAATTTGTTCAACATTTTTTGTATATTTCTATGTGTTACAACGGAAGGACATATGTCAGGCTGTGGGACCCTCCCCGCTGATGGACCCCAGGTGGACAGTGTTGCGTGTATAATTGCAAGCTAGAACACATCACAGAGTGGCACACCCGGAGTGTCCATTATCTCATGGTCTTTAGGGCCGTACTGGACAATGTGTCCGCTGTCATCATCGGACAGATTATATAAATCTCTTGACAAATATTTATATATCAAACACGTGTGGAGATCAAGTAAAATCACCTTCTGTATGTAGAATAAAAAAGTAGGACACGAAAGACATGTTGTTTAGTGTACATCCATGAATCAATGGGCTTGTAAATCTTCTTTATTGTCCCAGCATTAGCCGACGTAGCCTCGGTACGAGATTAAATGTGCCTAGACTTATAATTGCTGGCTTGTAAGCCAAATTCAATTCTAAAATTGGACACCAACATTGGCAAGTACAGCATTTTAATTTCAGTTGTTCATAACGAGCTACGGCGTTACACCGCTGCACCCCTGTCCCAACTTTTCGCCTCTCCCTTGTCCAAATTTACGCAACTTGTGAAGAATGGGAATAATATTGTCGATATTCATATCATATGTTGGAATCAAAGAATCTATTGAGTGTTTTAAACATATCATCAGTGGAGTTGTTCCTATTTTGGACTCTAACTTTAACGACCTCGTTGAGTACTACACAAGGCTCCACCGACAAACCGCCAACCCATCATCATCACCGGATTGGAGAAACGATTGCGGTCAAGGCTACATCGCATGGAGTGAAGATGATAATGGAAATTTGATAGCAGGCGCCATTAAATTTCACGGTAAACCCTCAAACTCCACTGCCTTATTATTCTCGACTAAGATCTCAAGTTTCGGACAGACGTATTCCGTTGAAGAAACACCTCAAGAGAATGGTGATTACAGACCAGATAGATATCAGTTAACAAAAACAAAGACGATTATATCAGACACATCGGAATCATTCAGTATTGGATCAAAAAATCAATCAAACAGTGTTATCTCGAATCCTTCGGTCGATCGAGATTATAGTAACGAGCCACAAAGTAAATTAACATGGCAATACACACCCCAGAGCCCCACCATGCAAATGCCAGAAATACATTTCCAATCATACGACGATGAGAAACGTGAAAATATAACGTATAGCGAAGACTATCTAAGGTTAATATCTTACAATATTGGCCACCATTCACATTTTCATCAAATACGCTCTGTAGTGACTTAGCTGTTTGATTTCACGCGCACCATCATCGCATGGGAATCTCTCCACGTGTAAAATAATTCATTTATTGTTAATTTGTTTAAGATCACTTGATGGAATAAAGTTCCGACCATTGCAACGAAGCGACCCGAGTGGCAGACGGAGATCTTTTAGGAAACGAAACTCATCTTCCAATTCCTCGAAAGGGTCGCGAGAGTCACGCGAGGATGAATTAAAGATGTTCACGTCACTCGAGGAAGCTGAGTTCAACAGCATGAATAGTGAAGATAAGAGTGGCTTCGGGAGCACTCCTAACTTACCGGGACGTTCTTATTCCAGAAGTCGGTCGAGAGAAAAGTCGAAAGAGAGAGGGGATGAGAAGGTGGGATATGCGGACGACACCTCCAACGATAACTGGGTAGGAGATACGCAGTCAAAGGCTCTACCAAAATTGTCATCCCTTGTAGAGACTGGTGCTAACAATGATAAACAAGAGGTAAATGAAGAGGAAGATGAAGTTGATTTTTGGGCTAATAATGAAGATTAGTGGCGCTTTTTAACGAAGCACGAACGCAGAATTGGCTTATTATGAGCATGACTGAACTGTATTAAAGTATTCTGAACCTCCAATGTTTTTGTTATGTCCTTTTAGTTACACCCTCCCTTTCTGACGGGAACAAGTAATTGAAAGTTTTGGTTTGATTTTAGTATTCAAAATTAGAATAAATCTATTTTTCAGGCACCAACTTTCTTTTTATAAATGTCACAACCTCTTTGATCAGCCTGATAAACATATTGGTTGATATAAATATTCGTTAGTGCTATAGTAAGTGCTTTGGTCTCCTGCCAAGAATTCTACAATAGAAAATTAGGACCAGCTTCTGTGAATGACATTTAGAAGTGTATTACTTATATCTATTTATATATAAATACGCATATCTTTACACATATTTGTTCTTGATACAGTACCAAAGTAAAGTGAAAATGCGTGCCATATAAGTGTCAATAAAATGCCTATTGACATTAAAAATAAGACGCACCAACACCAATTTTAGCCGTTGCCTTTGTAAACGGGTTTTAGGCAATACTTGTACCTAATATGTAATGTGTTTTCAATTTTGACGGGTGAATCTATCGAAAAACTACAGTCGAAAGCTTGTGATACGCGCTGACTTGAAGTGATTTCACCTTTAGCTCCGTTCGTGAGAGTTTTAGAAGAGTGGGACAAAATAGACTATGAATTCTTCCACTGTAAGCGTCCCCAGAACATCGCCAGAACAACACACAGGACTATCTGATCATTAGCTGTACCCTGTGGATTCACTGCCTTAAATTGATGCTATTAGTAGGATTTTACCTCAAAGTTATAAATCATAACTGAGACGTAAATATTCGTCAGGTGATATAAAGAGCTCAATGCTGGTAATGACGGGGGATGGCACGACGAGCTGTAACACGTTATTGAAGTCATGCGTGGCGCGGGGTAATATTTTGTATATAATTATGTCAGTTCGTCTTACATCAGATCCGATCTCGATTTATTTGCCTTACTCATCATGCGAAGGGTTGTAGGGAAAGCCCTGAGCTATACGGGGAAAAGGAGGTTGGCAGGGCCCTTTTACCACGTGAGCACGTCAGACTGCCGCGTGCCGTCCCATTTGAATAGAGGACTGAAGGAGTAGACGCATACACTTGTGGATTTTAATATGTCCCGCGCGGATAGTTTTTCTCTGGAGAGTTGGCCGCCGTCGCGAAGTTCTGGACATTATTAGTAGGCCATTATTGGCCCATTAGGGGGGGGGGGGGGACGCATTGGTATAGTAATTATGTGGATGTTCATGGGGGTCGGTAGTCGTAAAAGGGCCCCGATTGCTCGTTTTAAGGAAATAAAAAGGCACGGGAAAGAAATAGACCAATTTTATATCTCCATTAGATATTATATAATACTTACCATATTTAAAAACTACGCAATTTTCTAATGCATAACAATTTTTAAATACATAAATTAATAACACTGCAAAAATTATGTTTATTAATATCTTCTCACTCCTATTATATCAAATTAATTTCCGTATATTATATCCGTTAGCCATCTTAAACGTCTTCATAAAAATTGGAAAACCCATAAAATTTGACAAACAATTACATTCATTTTCGTGTTCAATTAGAACAAATCAATTTTGTATATGCAAAGTGATAAACGCACACAATCGACATAAGCAAAAGCAGTTTCACAATTTATCCTAAAAATATACGACGCGCGAACCTCGACCTCATTTTCTACGACGGTTACGATCTTTCATTATACTACATTATGTTGTTTGACCTAGTAGGTACTAGGGTACTGCCTAGTGATAAATACGACATCAGGAATGGCCACTGGCCAACCTGTCGATCGACTGGTCCGTTTCATTGTCGACAGTAACAAGGCAATAACAAAGAAAATAAGGAAAATGTGTGGGGAGAATTTATTATGACTAGCATTATTCCGTGGTTTCACCCGCATAACTCTGGATCTGATAGTCGTAGCGTCATGGTATATAACCTATGGTCGTTAGATGTCAGAAAATACAAAAAGTAATCCTAAATCGTGTTACACTGATGTGATTAGAATATAATTATTGTGATGCTATTTCAAATTAGATAGAAGTAGGTAATATTTTTATGTATGTTTAGCAGCGCCTCGCGGTTTCACTCGCATATCCGCACCTACTGATTGTAGCATCACAGTATGTAGCCTAAATCCTTTCTTGAGTTTATATTGGTACCATTTAGGGTTTTCTTACACCGAAGATTTTTTCAATCTGGACCAATAATACCTGACATTAGCTGATTCCAACAATAAGAAACAAAAAAAGGCTTCAGCTTTGCTATATGAAGTTAGTACTTCATATAGCAACCGCGGGGTGATGCTAGTGCATCACCCCGCGGTTCACCCGCGTACTTCCGACCCTATTTGTTGTAGCGACATTGTATATAGCCTATAGCCTTCCTCGATAAATGGACTGCTCAATACAAAAATGATTTTCCAATTCTTTAGTTTAGCTTCGTTCAAACAAACAAACTGTTTAGCTTTATATTATCAGTACCGATTAGCGATGGATATGATTAATTGTACAAATCCGTTGTGATGATTCTCATTATAATTATTGTAAAGAGATGATATACTCGTATCAAAACGCGTTTCAAGGCAAAACAGATATAAACTGGTAGGATTTCTGCGGTTAGATCTGCATAGCTTATACATGACTTATTGTTTTTGCTGTTTTCAACCTCAATGATTTGATCTAGCGTGACCTGACCTTTCGTTTCCAGGTGTAGATATACATTACCACATACTCTCAAACTAATTGGTTTTTTTTTCTAAATTTGATTCTATTTTAATTGAAAATTAAACTGTTCAAGTCTAGGCTCCACAGCATACGATATAGGTGATCAAAAAAAAAAAATATTACGATCGGAATATCCGTAAAGGAAATAAGAAGAGGAATATTTTACACCGAAGTTTTCATTGTAGCATTTTGAGGAGTAGCCAGTTTTTAAAGTTTGTGTATTTCAATAAATTTGTATGACGAAATAATTTTTGTTCTTGTTATAATTTTTAATGTCGCTTTTATCTCTAAAATTGGTGACATAGTTAAATTATTTACGAAGACAGTTTAGTGGACTGTTTTCATAAAAATTAGAGTTAGATTGTTTACATAAAAGCTAGAGTTAGATTGTTTACACGAAAAAGATGCTCGAATTAAAAAATGATATAGAAATAAAAACGACCATAAACTAGAAGGCTAACTGCATCTTAAATTTTCTTATAAGTTATTTGTTCCTATTAATGTAGTAATTTAATGCAGACTTCATTTTGTTATCCTTTCTGTTTTTAGTGATTTTATCTTAAAATCTTCACCTTTGGATATCGCGACAGAACCCTAGGTTCCACGCCCATCATATTGATGTCCGTAAATCCACAATAGTGCGGTTTAAAAGCAACCTTTTACCGCGTACATTTGTACTGCTGGCGTGGCAAACGAGCATTCGGCGCCTATCGGTGACTACCGATGCTTCAACACCACCCTCCTAATGGGCCACCGCCTCACGAACCGCTGATTACTGTTGCTTCAAGCCTGTGTTAAGCGAAAGGTACGAATCAGGTTGTGCCGGTCCCGTCTGGCAGCAATGCACCAATTGTACTACTACTTACTTGTGTAGACTCTGCGCTTTTTGCCGGCCATCGCCGACGTATCCATGAGGAGTAACATTAAATGTAATTTTTAAGAAAATAGGACATGATGCTGCATTGCAGCCGAATTTTACCTCTCACTCACATGACACCGCAGTAAAGTGACAACTATTCTGTAGCGTTTCGTGCGGTTTGTCAGTAGCCTGTGGCTTATTGCAGGGGTGTAGGAAATTAGGGCATCATAAGTGCATGACAATATTTCGGATGTCTATTTGCATCGGTAGTCGCCAAAACGCTCCGACTGCTTTGACGACGGAGATGGGATGGGGGTGGACGGCAACGCCATTGCATAATGACCATAATGACCAGTAGTCACAAAACTTTCACGATCACTAGTTTGGGGACACACAAGTGAGCGGGCCTATTTCTTGTATACAATCCCAACACCTGACTCTCTTTTTTATAGCATAGGACGACAAATGAGCAATCGGAGCCGTTCGGTGATCCGACGCTCAATATCCGCATCTACAGATGCGTCGCGATTCTTCACCCCATACTCAAATGAGCCCGGCTGTAGCCGTCGTAGATACGGTGCTGATGATGTTTAAAAATACTGTTACGTATGCTACATCTCCCCTTTCTAGTGTATTTCTGAACGCCCGGGCTAAAAATAAAACGACTGGAATTGATGCCAAGCGAAAGTCAATAGTCAAGGCATAAATAGAGCTTTTTCGTTTGAGCTTATTTTCGCAGCTTCGATAAAGCTTTTTAATTTACTGCGGCCTTAACCTATTTGTTATAAATCAATGTACCTATGTGACGACTTGGTAGCCTACTAATATTATAAATGCGAAAGTTTGTATGTTTTTAACTGTTTCACGCTTAAACTACTGAACATTTAAAGAAATAAAAATATTTTGATTTTTCATTTTTTGGTTAGTTAAGCGTATATTTTTTTATTTACATTTGAATGGACAAAGGGTAATGGGTGGCGAGATCTGCCACAATCTGCTTGTTTACTGACGACAGATCAGAAAGGGAATGCTCTTTTTCATAAGCAACCTCAAATCATGTCGGTTCGGAAATACCGAGAGTAGCAACTGTTTCTAGAGGATATAATACGAGAGAATCGAAATTATGTGTCTAACATGCGCAATCGTGGACATGGGTACGTTAAGAACTTAGAATTCTCCCCTACAGGGACAGTTCCCTGTTGCTAACAATTCACACTCATACGTCTGCTCTGCGACCAGATAGGTCAGCTCTCCAGAGATCTGCACTATTCGCTCAGCGATTAGTCTAGATTGCTGAAAAAAAAACCCTGGCTTAGGACATTATCTCCGAAAACCGAGTCTTATTTCCCTCGAGTTCCTTGTCGCGGGACAAGGACATCAACGCAACAGAGCAATGCCGTTAAATTCTAAAACGACTGTTGAATTGTTTTAACGAAAGTAACGTTGAGCTAAAGTCGGATTTTTTATGCCAGTGGGCTTATGTGTTGTAAACATCGTACGAAACACGTATGTTATATTCTATATTCAACCGTTACGTAGATACGTTACAAGACGTACAAACAGAATAATAAATTCGGCCTTAGTCGCGTAGGTTTCATTCATTATAACTTAACACAATATTTTCCACTCTTAAGTGTTGCTGTACCAAAATACATTAAATATGTTGCCTGGATTTGAGGAGTATAAAAGCTATATCAATAACACAAAAAACCTCGCAATATGCAAAAACTAATGGAACTTTTACTATTTTATTTTCTTTCGTCTGTAAAATAATTTTCAAGTTCACTCCGATCGTGTCTCGACAATATTTCAGATAAGTATTGTAAGTTAAAAGTGGGTTAAAGTTTCAATTACTAAAATCATTACTACCCTTACACAACCTTTTTAAATGACAACTTTCATTGTTTCGCGTATACATAGTTCACTTAATGCCTACTGAGCAAACATTTTTTTTTTTTTTGGTTCGGTTTTACATTTAGTCATTGACTAGATACAGACCACAGCTTAGATTCAGCATCAGAGGTTAGAAATAATAGTTCATAAAGAGTTTAAAAGAGTCATGTATAGTTACTTAAATTTATTCCCAGAATTACTAACTACATATACAATTTTTTGCATAAAAATAAAACAGCGAAGAAGTTGGGAAAACGATTTGTCAACCTGGCAATACCGCTGATAGCACAAGGAGGCTTCCAAACGTAAGCAAGTTAAAAATAAAGCTATGAATGAGCACTGACCAAGACCTTGCGAGAAGCCAAGACATCGTCCGGTGCGTCTAGACACATTGAAGGCTGTTTCGACACGTGTGTAACATACAAACAAACATCAAGAACGTTCATCTCAAAGCTCTTCCTATAAAGCACTGTTATATAAAACAGACTTTGGCAAAACTAAATAAGTAAGTCGAATACTAAAGACGAAAACACAGCTTTTTAAAAAGTTTTTATTAGCTTCAAGTAAATTAGACTAACTTGATCTATATACCTATATATAAAAGCGAAATACTACTCAGTGATTAATCACGAAATCTCAGAAACTATAACATTGAGACTTGGATTTTTTTTGTGTGCAGAGGTCTGTTAGGAACGAATTTTACGAAGCTGAGAGTGCGATTTTGTGGGTGGCGGATGCGGGTAAAACGGCATGGCAAATACCTTGAATTCAATCGCAAAAATACAAAATGTATAATTGAACAAACAAATTTATCTTACACAGATCATTAGTGTTCTTAGTTACGTATTTGTTTCAAATCAGCCGTAAATTACCAATGAAAATGATCTGATTACCCGAATCTCAGACATCATGGTGCATTAAAGTGCAAGCTGAGGGTGTTATGTTAAATGAACTAAATTCACTCATTTCACTGATTACTATTAAAATATGAAGTGGTTATCTCTAATAATGATATGAAGAGTTTGCTTTTTTGTTTGAACGCGTTAACCTCAGGCACTACTGGCCGAGTTAAAAAAATATTTTCTGTATTGAATAATCAATTTACCGAGGAAGGCTATAGTCTATGTACCATGACGCTACAACGAATAGGACAAGAGTAACGCAAGTGAAATCGCGGGGTGGTGCTAGCCTGTTATATAATAGTTATCTTCTCAGTACCACGATAATGCATGTTCCTCATAACATAATCTGACTTTAACACAAACTTGTGAAACCATTCCTGAGTGTTGGCGTAAATTCATGACTAGGAAGGTGTCTCACACTCTTCATGAAACATGTGATAAAACATGAAACAAAGGATTACACATATGCATGTAACCTTTATATAGATGCTTAAATCTCGTTTGGCCCCTTATTCTAACCGATAAATTCGAATACTGCTATTTTTATGTGAATTCATTATACATTCGTTCGTTGCATACTTTAATTTATTTTTGTAAAGATAATTAAGTTATAGTGTAAACCTAACGTTTAATATATAATTATAATTGCGGTGAGAAAATAATAAGATATGTATGTTCTATCCAAATAAATGAAAATTAAACCCCGCAAATGTATGTAAGCCTATAACTTCAGAATGCACCAAATTTGACAATGAATTTATTTCTGAGTTCTTTATGTAATGGCCAATGTTTACATGAAGGAATATGTTTGAAAAACGTTACGGAAAACCGTCTAAATAGGGTTGAAAATCTAAATTTACATACTAATATTTTCGATTGGAATTACCGACACAACATTACACATTTCCACGAGTACAAATTCTGAAATCATGACAGAGCAACGTATGTGTAAGTAAAAATGTCATATTGTAATAAAACTCAATGTGTGATATAGTTTGTTGCACGTTCTAAATGCATATAATGTATCAATATAATTGCATACCATTTACATTCATAGAGAAAGAGAAAGTATGTGATGATAAGTACTTAAAACATAATTATGTACTAAAATATCGCATACGACATAGACCGCATCTAATCACTTGATTCTAACTCTTGAATTCGAACAAACATTTCAGCCAATATTTGTCTTAACCAGGAATGGTATTAATATGCGCAATTTTGAGAACAAAACAACGTCAAGATCCAAATACTGGCCAGGTCACACAGTTGAGAGATTAATCAAAATATGACATTGAACTAATTTTGTCCGTTGTATCGATTATAGAACGGTAATTACGTGCAATCAATCATCGGTCAAGTGAGATTGTTCAATTGTTATAAATGTTACCCTTAAACTTCAAAACTGAAATAAATGGGGTAGTGAACGTTCAGTCGAGGGAAGTGCACAAAACACCGCTTGAAGTCGCCGCCCGCGCACCTGCCTTCTCCGTCACTCATCCAAAATTAAACCCCAACCTCCCTCCACTGACGCGTTCGCTAAACATTCTGGAATAATTCCTGCGATTCAGCCATCACCGCTCGCCATTCGAATTCGGGTCGCGACCGCGATCGGTGATATCGTTTCCCTCACGCAACATCCCAATTGCCCACCATGGCCGACGTTGACGTACAGGTCCAATACACCACCACGGAGCGAAAGACCCGGAAGGTCAAGAAAACATCCAAGCGTAGGGAATCTAAGGATGGAGAGGTCAACATCACCGAGATCGAACAAACAAGCACCACCAACACCAACGATGATGGGTATGTGTAGTGGTGGCCAAGACCCCGTGGACAGTGCCTGGTGACGAGTTGCGTGTCTGTCAAGTGATGATCAGAAATAGTGACTTTGAATAAATACTTTACGCATGTTTAGTATGATGGCCACCCTCACATACCCGACCTAATTTAAGGTATCTAAATACACAAACTCCTTGAAATAATACTTTCTGGTTTCGAAAAATTAGTTACATATAAGGAATATTAGGGTTTACTAAAATTGACAATTTACCAGGTATTACAAAGAGACTTACATATGAAAAGTATTTAATGTAGAAGATGAACTTACAATTGATCTAAGCAAAAGAAAATATTCATACATCTTAAATGTTATTTACGCTGTACTTTTATGTAGACTGAAACAGAGAGTAAAATTTAAAAAAAATTTACAATATTTATATGCAACCATAGTATTTTCATAACAGTGCCCATTTGGGTTGCGAAAGTCATTGTTTATTTTATGATTTATTTTTCTTTGCAGCTCATTTTCAGTGGCGAATACACCAAGGCGATGAACAAGGATTGGCATAGCGGTCACTTCTGCTGTTGGCAGTGTGACGAGTCCCTGACGGGACAGCGTTATGTCCTCAGGGACGAACACCCCTACTGCATCAAGTGCTACGAGACCGTCTTCGCCAATGGTTGTGAGGAATGCAACAAGACCATCGGAATCGACTCCAAGGTATGTTGTTTGCAATATATTCAGAGCATACTCATACATAAAACACAATCTTCAACTATAACGTAGTAGTAAAAAAGTGACACTCTACCACAATTAATTTTGGCTTGCATTTTCTGACAATGACATATGACTGGTGCACTGTACAACACATGTAATGCTAATCCCATTATAATCTTAATCAGAAAGTTTCTAACGCATGCCAAAATCGCTAATAGATATGCCACAATAATGACCCAAATCACCTAAATTGCATCTGGCATCTGTTGCTACACTTTTTTCCGTATACGTGGATGCATTAAGAACTAGTAGTATCCTAGAAAAAAAATCTATTCGGAAATTGTTAAAAGTTGCGGAATCGTATTACAGCATTGCAAAACTTTGTTAGGTGGATCAAATTTAGTTTTGTCACTCCAGTCGGCCCGGATTCTTCGGACGCACTCTGCACACGGCCCCAGACTATCGTTGCCAACTTCCAACACACTACACTATACGTCTATCTAGAACGACTTACGTATTTCTTGCAAACCAACAATAAAACCTGGATATAATGTTACAATTATGAACCGAATGTTACATGAATACCTAAGTTTTCAACTTGTTTACAATAAACTATTTTTGCAATGCCGTAATAATATTGTTTGTAGACTTGAAAATTGGCAATTGCTAGGTTTTGTGATGTTCCAAGACTAATAAATTTTAGAAAACAAATTGTCTTTGTCTATTTTTAGGTCGGATACAGTATTACTTAGATGTTTTCGTTCGGTCTCGACCTTGGGAGCGGTGGGTTATGTCAGTCGGGTCTTTTATTAAGAACGCTCTTCGAGTTCTGTAATCGTCCAAAATAAACACATTTTATTTACATTACGACACGATTGTTGGATGAAAGTTTTATGCGATAGATCCAGACAAATGCTATTCATTTTAAGTTCATCTATACGGTAAGTACCGAGAGGTATGCAGCTTCTTTAAGGCGTTTTTGATTACCGAATTAGCGAGGATAATGGTGTAATAATATGAAAATTAAGTGCAATGGTTAATTTGATGAACGCAAAAAGGGGGTGTTATCTTGACGTGTATATCATTAGTTTGACGTGTACTTACATGAGTGTCTGTGGCATCGCATCGCCCAAACGAGTGAATCGATATGGATAAATATTTTTGTTAGCAGCATGAATTAATTAAGTGTTCGATGAAACAAAGGTATATGTTTCATGAAAATGTGTACAGACATTTGTAAGTAAATGTGTCGAGGGTTTATACTTTCATACATCACTCGTTCAAATCTCACTGGCCCTTTTTAATAATTACGTGAGAAGGTTTTTGCACGACTCATAACGCGAAGCATTAGATAGCTCTTTACAGGGCTTTTGTATTGACATTGCCTCTTAGAGAAGAGAAGGACAGGAATACGTCTGCACAATTATTTATAAATCTACGGAAATCGGTGGTCATCAAAAGTCGCAGACTGCTCGTTTTTCCTTTAATAGGTATTAAGAACGTGTAGACTTCACTTGCCACCGAACATCGCGGTCAGCTCGGCGGCAAGTCTTCTTGTTAATCTGTTTGTTAATTGCGGTTTGTGGGAATCCGAACCGTTGCCTGGCGATTGTTTCCCATTAACGTGATTTATAATAATAACATTATAAAATTTAATAATATTATAATGTAGAGGTTTGTATTTTAGGATATATTATTTATTTATAATATAGGGGCCATGCGAGGAATCGGAGTCCCTTTACATCTACCGACACCCATGAACATCCGCATAATTGTCATGCAGATGCGTTACCCGCGTTTCCTCGTCCCCTCTAATGGGTCAGACAATCACAAACCGAACAAAACGCGAATACATTTGTTGTGCCGCACAGTTTTACCCAAATAAAAGCTATCCTAAGGTAGGTAGATACGTAGTTTTACACACACACTCAATTTACTTTCTATACGCACGCATTTAAATAATTGCATAAGAAGTAAGCAACAAAAGGGTTAACCTTCTATCATTACCTCTGTTCCCTCTGCCTACCCATTAGGGAACTAGCGTGAAGATATGTTGTTGTTATATCAGTAGTATAGCATAACACACTTTTCACGCTAAGTAACATTCAACTAATGATATTTGCTTATTACTTGAAAACGGAAAACACATCGGTAGGTAAATGTTCAATATTGTAAGCACGCCATATTTGTTTTACAAATTACGACTTGTAAAGGTTACATTGCGATTTTCAAGGGCAGTTATACTATATACCTAAGGAAAAAATATGAATATTTACTGGGTCACCACCCAATAAATAAAAATAGTCAAGCAGAATTGAAGCCGGACTGGGCCGACATGATCGTGAGCTCTCGCTCACGTGGTACTGCCACATAGTGACAATTGCGCTGTTGGCATTCGTATGGCTTGTGAGTTTCCGGGAGCACAATGGAGGGGAAAAGTAAAGGATAGCAACACGCCTGTATGATAATCATACGTATTTCCAATGACGTCGGTAGTCATTAAAAGGATCTTATTTGTCCAATTAAACTATAAAATAAAAGACATTGGTTTAGCGGAATAAATTGATAGTTTCTAGTTAATTTAATCGATGCATCGCCATGCTTAACTCGTATGTGATGATGGTAACAGCCTTCGTCTGAGGCACTTCAAGTAGCTCATATCCTTTAGTAAGTGGTAGTGCTCTACGGTATTGCAATTAGTAGGTGAATTGGGCCGGCACCACCATTGGTACCTCTCGCTGACATTATACCGTCCCAAAGTGATGGCTATTCTGTCACGTTTCGTGTATATTTGTGATCCGGGCGACGGTAGCCCATTGGGGGTTTGCACCCCCCTCCATATAAAAAAATTATCAACGTCGTTAAAATTTAATTAAAAAATGAAACAGACTCACTCTAACCGTCAGCTGAACATGAAGAATATTGTTTTGCGGCCCGTGCCAAGTGACCAAGAGCTTCAAATCCCTCTATTGCATGCATTGCATTTGCACTCATCTCAACACAATATTATTTTTTCTTTTTCAATTGGCTTTTTTGTACAGTTGTTTAGTTATATATTAATATAATAAAATGTAGTTTATATTTTTACACTATTTTTAAAGTAGTTAGTAGGTATAATCAAGAATAACAAAGATGGAATACACACCCACAAAATATTATAATATATCAATAGATACAATTATTAATCGATCAGTCAAATATGCCGGACAGTCGGTCGAAATTTCTTTATTTCGTAATTTTTAGTTCGTATTTCAAAACCAATTTTGATGATATTGGGACTGTTCCTTGTATCTCCTTATATGATTAAAATCTAATATAATAATCTCTGTATATCTTTTACTTTCCGGCAAATTCGTAAGAACACACACATTCAAACTTACACACATTTACGCCATTCAGCACACATCCTTAAAAGTCTAAATATTATCTAATTATCTCCAGTTTGTAAAAGTGCCATATAGTTGTAAACATGTTCAGCTAAGTTTAAAAGGCCTTGTGTATCCAGTCCTTTCGGTATATTCAACTTACTGAAAGTTACATTATATGATAATTTTAGACATGTTTACATTAGTAAGAGATTAGATTAGTATTCTCAGACTGTTTGGTATAGCGGCGTAGGAAAGGTATTATAGGGGGACAAACAAGCAATGTGAGCCATTTACTGACTACTGACGCCCCATGTTGACATTGTTCTCCCTCACTCCACTCCCCACCCTCAAGGGTCCACTGGCTCCTCGATAACCACACGAAACGCAACACCATGCCTCACATTTTTAAAGCGGTATCATGTTTGCCCGACGGTTCGTGGGGACCCGATTCGGCTGCATTGTGGCTCACGAAAACGTGCCTTATCTGTATATACATTTTGTGAGAGTGCCATTTATTTCCAGGATCTGTCGTACAAGGACAAACACTGGCATGAGGCTTGTTTCCTGTGCGCCAAGTGCCGCGTGTCGCTGGTGGACAAGCAGTTCGGCTCCAAGCTGGACAAGATCTACTGCGGCAACTGCTACGATGCACAGTTCGCCAGCCGCTGCGATGGCTGCGGCGAGGTCTTCCGTGCCGGTAAGTCTTATGGAACTTCTTTACTCACTATGAAGAGATCCGTACCGTTACGTCTTTTGAAGTTAAGCTTCCTTTCATCTGACCACTTTCAAGATTTTTAGTGAAATTTCTTTGAACACATTGTGACACAACAATTGTAGGGATGTTGTACGGTTTCAGCGCCATCTTATGACGGTAGCAAGAAATATTAGGTAAAGAAAGGCGTTTTAGATTATGTGAAACTTCTCTAGAATTTAAACTTAATGGCAGTATGAATATTTAGCATTTATAGGAACTTCCGATTACGCTACACATTAATTGAAGCATCAATTTAACTATATTTATGCACTGAGGATAGAAATATGAGTTTTTATTGCAACCGACCCATTTTAACTTTAGAAACGTTCCTGCAATGTGATTTCCAAGAGAAGTCTCCAAAGATTTTGTTCCCTAGTCAAAATTGAGGCTTATGGCGGTTTTATGTGAAACAATACAAAAATAGGAAGCCTAAAGCAGCAGGGCAGTCAGCTCTGCTCCTTTTACAGTACACAGTCCAACGAGATATCGAGTAAATTCGCCAAAAAAGCGAAACACAATAACTTATGGCATTCGATCAATGTCACAGATGATGTTAAATAATGAAATTTCCGACTTCCGATTAAATGACAAACAATTATGTTGAAAAAGTTATGCAAGTACGTTTCAGTGGAATTTTGTGCTTTTTTTCTTTTTCTTAAATGACCTGGACAAATTTATCCGAGTTCGTTTATAGGAACTTATTCATCGCCTTTTTGTTATTTAATCTAAAGGACTTATGTCGTCGGGTGTCGTGGTTCAAGAGAGAGATGTGAAAGAGCGAGACTCAGGAAGGCCTATTTGGGGAGGGGTGAAAGAACACCACGTTTCTGCTTGTAGGACCCGATCATGGGTACAGCTAAATCTACATCTAGTCTGTACTCTACGATAGAAATTCCCAAAGTTTGCTCCGCGTACACAAGCTGTAACGATCACGAACTTCACTCTGTCCATTAATGTCACGTCCTAATTCCTTGCATTTTATTTCTAACTTCTGTATTGACATAAGACAGGTATAGACTAGGTACGCTATAAAACTAATTGCCACGGGCCAAAGGGGCGCCACGAGCAAATTATGACCCAGATGTGCGCCGCAAATTCAAAAATGTATCTCACTCTATGCAATAAAGTGCAACTTTGAATGTTATATTTACGGAATAAAGTCTTCAAGGCGCAGAATTAATAAAGAATCTCAACAAATCAGTCATCGGTGTCTCATTCCTCATTGACTAGTTAGCCAAGTATGGGCAGAGACTTACCCTTGCCTGTTACGGCGTGTAAGGTGACTGAGACCGGTCGCCAACCTTGGCCTTCGGATCCACGGAATAATCATATTTTAACTTTTGCATTATTTTCTTTTGTTTTAAAAAATCTTCCTTCATTAACATAATCAGCTTTTGTTGATTAACGTGAAATCGCATTGGCTACGCTGCGCGTTATATTTGGATAATTTAAAGTTTACAGAAGACATGCTTACAGGAGATTTTATTGTAATGAGTAAAATTATTTTTCAAGAGGTAGTGTCATGTTACATTGCGGCTGAATCAAGTCGGAATGAGTGGGGTATACCTCTGCACAAATATAAAGCCACAAACGACTATTCCGTCGCGTTTTCTACTGTTCGTGATTTTCCGGTGGTCGATTTGAGCAGGAATAGGCATGTCAACATCACCTTAACTAAACTTATGAGATTATAACGTAAATTCAAAAATTTCAACACGCCTCTCTTTTTATAAAGTCGGAAGATACTTTTGATTAATTTAACTCGTTTCTGATTATAAACTAAACGATCCATCATCTTTGTTATCCAAAGAATATTTTTTTGTAACATCTCCACATCTCCATAATGATCGTAAGCTTTTTTTGTATCGTAAAATCCCATCAAAGACACTATTATGTTGGAGATGACATAACACGACTAAATTGAGTCGAATGGTCCCTAACAGCCGTCTTACAAATCCAATGATGCCATACAAATTCATCCACTGATTGAAAAATACAATTAATTAGACGCGACGATTTGCGCGTGAAGTGGTTCGTAGGGTTCCAGGCAAAGTTATGTCTGTCATTTTTTTACTTTTATCCATCTACGGGAAAATGAGAGGTATGTGCTTAAGTGAGGATATTATTTTTGCCTGGATAGTGAAGCGATTATAAACTGGATTGCTATGTGTAGGAAATAAGAAGGTATGAAGCTATGTAAGTGCCATGCTGCATTGCAGCCGAATGAGGTCAGCACGGTCGGGACAGTAGGCACCTCCCGTTCAAATGATACCAAGCCAAAGTGACAGCTGTGCTGTCGCGTTTTGTGCAGTCTGTAAAATTCCCGTGGCACATTGGACCGAAAGATGTCAACAGTATGTTGGTGACTATCGGCGGCGGTACATAGTAAAACTCCGACTGCTTGTTCACCCTTTAACAATAAAGAAAACATCAAGGTAGCAAGTGTAGCAACAAACCGTAACCCGGGCTAAACACACAAGCATAAATTAGCTATATATGTGTGAGTGAACTTGTGTCACACACTCACGTAATAAAGCCTCCCATCATGTTTATTTCAATACAAATCATATTACACCCACAACATGTCAAACGGCATCTAGTGAAACAATATATTTGTCTGTACGTTGATAAATTTATACATATTCAACATATTTACTTGTGTGTGTGTGTGTGTGTGTGTGTGTGTGTGTGTGTGTGTGTGTGTGTGTGTGTGTGTGTGTGTGTGTGTGTGTGTGTGTATGGTCAAGTTTGTCGAGCATGTGTAGAGAGTAGCCTAAACGGCTGGAGCGTACGTGGTGTCATTAGATTGTTCTATATAACACGAGTAACAACTGGGTGCCTAAATTGAAATATAATATATTTTAAGCAATCGGGTTTAATGTTTTTAAATTGATTTTATTTATTTGACAGTCGAGGGGAGGGGTATGGTCACATTTCTCAAGTGTATAGTAAGATTTATAGTTTGCTAAGCTCTAATTTATAAGATTCAGTGTTTGTACGAGTACTACTAGATACCTACATCAAACTCAATAAAAGTCATTACTAGGTACATCTGTACTAGTATAAAGCTGAAGAGTTGGTTCGAACGTGCTGATCTCAGGAACTACTGGCCCGAATTGAAATATTTACTTTGTATGTAGTTTATCCATTTATTGAGGAAGAAGCGGAGCTACAGCGAGGTGATGCTTAGTATTTGGATAAAAAAGATGTTTAGCTTGCTTCTGGTAATGGGCTGTAGGATATTATCCAGTGTATATGTGTTATTTGTTCTTTTACGCGTCATCTACATATCATCAGGTTGTGCGGTACCGTCGTCGTTCGTCAACTATCAGTTGAATCACGTGCTCGTTTGCCTCAACAGTAAAAACGTGTGTTTGTGTACTTGTTTCGGTAGACGTAAAAATATGCTTCTTTGTCCTAACATGTCGACAGTGACAGTCTTAGCTCATATCTGTTTTTTTGTGTGCGCCCGCGCATCGTAAATACGCACATTTTTTCCAAGACGCGCGCAAAAAATATAGACTACAAAATGGCTTATATATCATTGAATTACGTATATTATCCGTGCACTGGTCACACCATGTTAGCCTAGTCCTGTGGTAAGTACCATCAGAACTTTTGTTATAGATGCTAGACAACAGAAACATATAAAAAACTTAGAGAAAGTATAGAAATACATATAATATGATACATACATAATCATCCACGACCCAGGCGAATTAGAACCCGCGTCCTCTGGCGTAACACGCGGTGTAACCACCACATTACCTACTGAGCCAGCCTGTCGTCATTTAAGTTGCACGAATACCGAGCAAATTATATATAGGTACTATAGATAGGAGTTGTGTGGCTGATCGGTGCCATTTTTTATAATCCAAAAGTCCGTTAGTGTGTAACGGTCGAGTACGGTTACAGAGATCTTTGTATATGATTGTTCATCGACGTGTCTCTACCGTCACATACACCAGTTGCCTTTATAAAATAATCTCTACACAACCGTCTGTGTTCTGCAAAGTATGTATATGGTACGGCTACTAATTTTACCTTGATAAGAAAGTACCAGTTGAAAGTAAGTACTAGACAGGTCTAGCTAATGATAAGGCACGCGCCTGATTATCACGACAAGTACCGTGATAACGAGCCAGTCTTGCCGAGTGAAATTTAACCGAAGGGCTCTCGAGCGTCGGAGAGATAATTCCAAAACATATGTGTGTGATGTTTGAATAAATCTTTTGATCACATTCAAAGTCAGAATCTTGCGCTATAGATGTTATGCTTAATGAATAGCGTTCGAATTTAGAATAGCTTTCAAATCAATAATAGCATGCAAATTTAAGATTAGGATAATATTCGGTTCTTAAGGAGTACAAATTTTTAAATTGGGATTTTTACAGTTGCATGTTCTTTTTTCTTTTTTTCGGACTTATACTATGGAAACGAAGAGAAGCCCAACACAGCTTCATTGGATTGCTGTGAGAGCTCGTCGGGCGACGAGACTATGTTTGGGGTCCAACCCCTGGTTTTTCTCTCTATTTCTTCGTTTTTTTTTAGGATGGTACAGAGTAGCTTCAAGAACTTTTACTATTTACAGGGCTTGATTAGATAATGAAAGCCAGAAGTATTTTTGAACACTTACTTCGCTGTAGCATTACTTACCACACACTGCGTACAAAAGCCAAGGCTGACGTGGCATTTCCAGGGTAACAAGGCAGCCTTTTAATAACTCATCAAACAACATAATTATTTGTGAGTTGCGCTTGTAAATATAATCATTAATGACATCATACAAGTAACTCGACCTACACTCAGTGAGTCATGTGATCGCGTGCACAGGTGG
This sequence comes from Eumaeus atala, assembly GCA_017140195.1. Classification (NCBI taxonomy): domain Eukaryota; kingdom Metazoa; phylum Arthropoda; class Insecta; order Lepidoptera; family Lycaenidae; genus Eumaeus; species Eumaeus atala. Next base: position 214,804 of record JAFELO010001142.1, read on the forward strand.
ACAGACAAACGGCAACACAAACCCGATTAGTAGTGTAGTACGGGGGGCAAACGAGCAATAGAAGCCTTTTGGCGACTACCAATGGCCATAGATATCTGCGTAATTATTTTTTACCAGTTTATCTATATGCATATTATACGTACATGTAAACATACGTTCATACGCACACATACGCAGAGACACGCCTACACGAACACTATAACCCCTGTTCTGGCGCCGGTGTGTAAACAAGCTACAGCTACAAGATGATTTCCACTGTGTCATTTGCAATAGAAATCGTAATTTAATTTACTACAGGAACAGTGATGTTTCCGAGATAAAACACGAAAATTAATCAAAAGCGCCCACATGGAATAATGTTTATTTTTTTTATAACACAATAAATCATTGTAGTAGATGATATAATATTGT
>JAFELO010001142.1:215265-241591 GCA_017140195.1 Eumaeus atala
AACTGGACTTAATGTTAATTTAAAGAAGTGAAGCTGTATGCTTTTACACTACAACCGATTTTTTAAACTATCGGTATGAGTGGAATTCTTTTCGTATTCATTAAGTTCAGTGACTCCGTACTCATCCGCCGTACAGCGCAGCGCCGTACCTACGCTGTGTTGGCGTCTCTTCGCTGCCATACCATAAGTTCATAAGTTCACGTCCGACAAAGAGTTACAGTACCATTCTACACTAAAATCTTTACAGTTATTCCTAGAAAAATTTGCAATATAATGGACCCCATGTCAACCGTGTTTTACATTTAACACTCCGTATGTCACCAGTCTGACATTATTACTATATTTTTTTAATGCATTTCATTAATGTTTTAATGTTTTCAACGATAAGCATCATCGTTTTTGAAATCATTTTTTTTAAATTATCTCATGTCGCTTACAATTAGCAAAAATCTACATTTTTTTAAGGCAAACTTTACAAACTTATTCCTTAACCCGCAGGCGAAACAGGACTTTTTGGGGGAAACCTTTCATGATTTGAGTGACCACTAAGAAAGGATTTTTAGACATTTATCCCCTAAGGGTCACCCCCTTAGGGGAAAAATGTCTAAAAATCCTTTCTTTTGTTTAGTTGCGCAGGTAAAGCTGCGCTAGAAGTCATCTAAATAAACAAAGAAAATAAAAGGAAAGTATCTCTGGCGTATCTCATTTCTTTTAAGGGTCATTTCAGACATTTATCTCAAGCTATGGTACCATTTGAGCATGCAAGGAAGGGAGAGGTAGTGCCATGCTGCATAGGAGGAGGTAGTGCCATGATGCATAGGATGAGGTGGTGCCATGCATGGTGCGTGACATTACATCTTCCTATGCAAGGGAATTCGACCAGGGAGGTACCTCTCGCTCGCGTAATACCGCCGTAAAGTGACATTTCAGTGTCGCCTTTCGTGCGGTTTGTGAGTTGTCGGTGGCCCATTGGGAGGGGGGGCGAAAGGAGGGCAACGCATTAGCATAGTAATTATACGGATGTTCATGGGCGTCGGTAGTCATAAAAGGGCTCAGATTACTCGTTTGCGCCCTATTCTATTTAAAAAAATGCAAACAAAGTTGTAGGAACAAAAAATTCGTCACCTACCTGACTGCACTTGCAAGACATGTCGCGACGTTTATAAAAGAGTGTTTCAACAAAGGAATTGTTTCATGTTTTATTTGAGGTCACGTTTGTGATGAAACGCGAAAACTCGTGCACGGGGCGAATATGTTGCTTCTTCCTTTTCCCCGCTTGGTGCTTTTATTTAACAGTTTAGTCTACGTTATGATCGCCGATAGCAAAAGACTTTGTCATTTCCGTAGTTTATTTGAGTCGGAATTACGTTACATCCCACCTTTAAAGCATGATTACCATGATGTTAGCATTTTACTTGTTGCGTCTAACACACTGAAGAGTTCGTATGTTTGTCTCAATCTGCGGATTACGAAAACTGTTTTTGTGTCTGAGAGCTAACGTCAAGTGAGCAACCCTCTCGTCTTTAATGCTGCTTGTCCAAGGTTATATCTATGATTCTTGAATCACACTGAACTTTTCTTATCATCAATAAAAAATATCGATCATTAATTTTATGAATGCGAATGACTAGGGCAAAGATAATTATTTAAGGTATTTAAACAAACGAAATACTCACGTATATTTTTTTTTATTATCACACTATTAGTATATATAACACATTACTAAAATCATACCAGATGATGACTCTGAGAAAAATAAATATACATGACGTAATCCGTGGGAAAATCGCCGAACTCTTTGATTTGCATACCCTCAGTATATTTGGGTCGCTTAGTTGCTTAATAAATCTGCATTTTGGTAAGACTATAGATCTTAGTTGGTAGATTTATTTATTAACTTTTTTTTTTCTTTGTTTGAATAAAAACATTTCCATATAAAGGGTTAAATGGACGGAAATATCACTGTCTCTGTTATGAAATGTTATAAGCGGCATATTATTAAAGATACTGCTACAATATTTTTTTTCAGAGTCAGCATATATTTTATATTCATAAAATATTCCATCTACTGCACACTATACATAATGTCTTATGAATACTCCAGGTATAACTAAGTACACGCATACAGAATAGATTCTGAAACGTTACGCTCCTTTTAGGTAGTCACACAAAAGACGTGTTCTTTTAGAACGTTTTTTTTTTTACAATTACATTTCAGGACCTGTGCTTGCGAAACATGAACTACACTTGAATTCCCCCTCCCCCCCACCTCTACTCACCCCCCTTTTCAATAGGAAAGGGGGAAACACTTTAGAAATTAACATCCGCCCTGTGAATAAGTTATGTCGGGTTTTAACATTTTTCATTCATTAACGATGGTGGCATGTTTCAGAGTTTTTTAATCAACCACCGGAAATTATTGTATGAATAATTCTTTACTACTACACTCTTACGAGCATTTTCTAGTTCGCCTGTCTGAGACTAGAATCATCTGCCAAATTTTATCAGATAGAGGAAAAATATGACTATTACTAACTTACTTAACTACCATACATATATATATCTGGTAGTTATTTAAGTATCGAGTACCTAATCGATGGTAACTGTGAACCTGGCCCTTAGAGTAGTATGCAAAATTATCATTACTATTTTTAATTTACTTTAAAGTGTAAATGAAAGATAAATAATAAATTACTTAACTTTTTGTGATATGAAACTTAAACTAACATGTGTCATGGTAAAGAATTAGATACATTCATCGATCATCAGATCATACAATTACATACTTGTTTGAAGTTTCTTCTCTAGCATATGTGAATTACACACACACACGCATACTCACATACATATAGTTTATGTTATACCCGTAAAGTTCGCTGCTAATGTGTCTCAAGGATCGACATCGCGATATCGTAAAAGTTAAAAACGAATTAAGATCATTAGAACAAAGACAATGACTACAAAGAAAAGCCGGACGTTAATACAATTGTTAACACGCTAATTGAGTTATCTTCTCGGCTCAATACGAAATTAATTTCACTCCGATGTATTAAGTTCAATCTACAGCCTCCGCGAGCCTCGCGCTGAGCTCAGTGTCACGCCATACGCGCTACAGGCCGCTCGCGCGCGGAATATCGCGCAACTCAAAACCCCGCAACTTTAATATCGCGCTTGTGCACAATGTCCGCCGACGTCCTCAGTGATGATTTCAAGTCCCGCCTGCACCTGACCACGAAGACCGTGGGCCAGGAGAGGATACGCAGGGCAAGGGAGGCTAACGAGGACGTCGCCATACTGTCCATGTTCCTGCCCAACGCCACCGCGGAGCGAGAGAACAAGAAGTTCCACTGCGCCATGAGGGACCAGTGCTTCCTGGGGGACCCGAGGAAAACAATTGCAGGTTATTAAATACTTGTTGAAATATAAATTCTCTCATATTGTTTAATTCCAATTCCAATTATATTGATTGAGTAGGTATCACTGCATGTTTTCCGAATATTTCTTATCTAGATATTAGTTTAAATAAATAAAAACATTGTTTACAAATATATAAGCCTATTAAGAACAACATAGCTTATTAATTAATATAATAATGCTCTTAACGCCAACAACGTTCAAGCAAGTAACTTTCAACCATGTCAAGCGAAGTAGGCATATGGTTTATATTCACTTATTATACTAATATTTGTTAGAATCTGCGAATTCATCATTATCTAATATTACTAATGATGGCCTTGATAAGGGCGGGAAATTGAGATCACATACTCTTTCTATTTTCCTCTGATAATATTTCGGGTATAAATTTTAGCATTTTTCTTATTCGCAGCATACTTAACCAACTGGGCACAGGTTGTTGCTGTCGATTGTAAAGGCACAAACTAGTGGGAATGAGGTAGTGTCAAAAATAGTTAGCCTTCGTCCTACTAACATAATACTCCATCAGTTACAAAGTTAGTTATACACTGGTGGGAGGTGGACAAGGTTCTCGCGGAATGTTTTGCAAGTTGTAATAAACATACAATATGTATTGGGAACGAAATGCACAGCGAGTATGTAAATCGAAATGTTATTTCACGATAAGAGAAATGCGTTTCATGCTAATTCTACTATGCCTATTGATAGATCTACGGTCCAGCGTTCGTTATCGGAGAAACTTGGTATACAATTAAACAGATTTACGACGAGGTAAATAAGTTCCACAATGTTGAAGTATACACGAGTATAATGTAATAATGATGAAAATAGGAAGATAAAATATATTTGAAGTTAGTTTCATCATCGTCATTATCATTATCAAGCCTTACCGGTTCACTGCTGGACACAGGCCCTTTCAATGAACGCCAAGACGACCGATCTCCTGCTACTCGCACCATCCCGGACCGGCTACTGCACGGAGATCGTTTCATATTGTTTACCTGAATGTAAATAACATATTTTCATATATATCATGGTTTATTTATATATTGAAGCAAGTTTGAACCTTCCTCCTGTATCATGTTTGTTGATGAAGAAACCGTAACATTGACAATGTAACATAAGGTAATGAAAATAACTAGTTTTTAGGTATGAAAAAATAAACGCGTTAAAATGACTTCTAAGTGTTTTTTTTTTAATTTACGTAAATTACACTAAAGCAATATTCAATTTGTAGCAGAACTTTGACCTGCTTTTATGGCTGTAACGTGTTGAGGCTTGGGTGGAGGGCACAGCTAACAAGCCCTTATTGAATCTTCAAACACGAACTCGCGTATTGAAAATGTCAATATGACCATCGCTACAATGTGTGGTAGTGTCATTCTATTTGAAGATTTCCCCTCCAATATTGACGTTTCTGCTTAAAGGGCGCCTAATTTAGTGGCACTTGTCTGCTGTAATCGTCATCTCTATGCCCACTCGCACACTACATGAATAACATACCTACAAATTCTCTTTTATTTTCATTTTGTTCCCATTGAATTCGTCGCTGGTCTGAAGAGAGTTTTTAGGTTTTCTCTCGGGCTCCCTGCGATTTCATCAAAGTATCATAGTGGTTGACGCTGTGCATCCTGTCGACACAGGAGTAGCAGTGGTGGGGACAAGTAGTGGGCCAATGAAAAATATACTTGTGGAAAGAATTGTAGGGTCTGCTTGTGATATCATATATAACTAGATTTTACAAGTGCACTATGATATTTTTAATATAACACTCTACTCCATCTGTCTCTCTATTTGTGCGGGTTAATCTCTAGAACGATTGAGACGATGTCGACACGGATCTTACTTACACTGAAAGATATAAGAATTCATATAGGCTTACATTTTATTTCAAAAATTACTGCAAGTAATTAAGTTTCTTATTTATTAATATAGTTGATAAATATATATAAATCGTATCATTTCTGAATTAAATGGACTAATATACTTGACTGAATTTATTGTCACTTCTTGACAGAAATTCATTTTATCACTATAATAAATAAATAAATTTTATACACTCTTTCCACAATTATTTATTTTTTAATTTACATTTACTACCGATTTCGATTTATCATCTTCATCCTTTGCAGGCGCGGATTATAATATATTTTATTCTTATTCGGCTAATCTTGAAGGTTTATATTCAACTTTTTTCCCTAACAGTTAGTGCAAAAAATATCAGGAAGAATGTCAAACTGATTTGTATTCTAGCGTGTTAACTCTATTACTAAAGTATAATATAATATATTCACACACATTTGTTAACTAAATACATGACTGTTTTGTAAATTGTTGTACGCGCGTAAAAAGTCATTAGGTACATATTTACACTGCTCCAGTGTAAATATGTACACAGATTTCAGATACCTACAACTACACTGCACATTCAGTATGGGTATGGTTCTGCCGCGCTAACGATTAATTAGTTTTAAAAGCAACACTTGATTTCATGCTTTATAGACAAAACTAGCTGCTCCCGCGGTTTCGCCTGAATAAAATCTATACCAAAGAACCATATATATCTTTCGTGATAAAAAGGATATAAAGTTCCAGATAATACCCAAAATATATCAATGCCCAATTTCACCCAAGTCCGTTTAGTATTTTTCTCGAGAAAGAATACAGACAAACACACAAACTTACTGAATCACACATGGTGATTGCAGTAGATGGGATAATAAATAATTTTATTAAATTGTTTATTATACATTTGTATCTAAATTAAATACATTTAAAAAATACCTCAGTCTAATTATTGAGGTATATAAAATAACAAACTGGTTAGTAGAATGATTTCAACAGGAAAATAATTGTAAAACACTGGAAATCACTTTAATGTCTGGAATGTACGGTTGGATGCTGGAAACAAATTCATTTAATGGGAAACTGTTCACCCTCCCAGACGAGGCAGTCACGGACATGAAAACAGGAAACGAAATGGAAATATCAATATTGGTTTAGCATAAAAAGTGACAATGGAAAGTACTTCCGATTTTGATGTTTTCGCAAACATGGACAGGAAGTTTTAAGTTTTTCGTTGCAAAAAAGCACCTCGTGTTGATTATTTCAATGTTAATGTGTACAGGAAATAGACTCAAGTTATGATCGATTTACTGTTAACACACATGACTATAAAACACTCAACAAATGAAGAAAGATTTTTACTGACCACAACCACATGTATTAATTTCGGATTACAATAAATTAAGTATGAAGACAATGTTAGTATATTGACCGTACAATGTGGTTACGGGTTCGATACTGAATGTTACCGAGTATCGCTGGTTTAAATTTTTCTATTGAGGTAACATTTACACAACCCATTATTTCTAGTCGTCCGAAAGTAAATCCAGCTAAAACATTTAATGGCGGTGGTTGCATGTGTTATGTAAAACTAGCGACTTGCACGTTAAAGTCCGTCAAACCGAGGCTGTTGCATGGTGACATAGAAATACATACTCTGCAATAACAAAAGTAAGAAAATGTTGCCAACTTTGATAGAAGAGTACACACACATCACAGTTACTCTTGTAGTAGAGTTGTAGAGATAACCAGTGTAATAGAGATCATTACCAAATGTAGAGATAACCAGTGTAATAGAGATCATTACCAAATGTAGAGATAACCAGTGTAATAGAGATCATTACCAAATGTAGAGATAACCAGTGTAATAGAGATCGTTACCAAATGCTGTATGCCCAATAATTATGATGAAGTTCCTTTTTACATGATATATTTCGTTAAAAAAATCATTTATAGCTTAGTATCACATGTTTCTTAATGCTCATTTTCTTTAGTCCTTAGATTTTACAAATCTTTTTTGAACGTCAATACTCCACCATTTTAAATGCCGTCAAAAGTCGATGTTGATAATAACGGCAAGCGGCAACAGTAATAGCGCCTTGTAACTTTATCGCACTCGTTATGTTGTCGCACAGCCTTAACCTGAAATCAACATTGAAAAATGATTTCACAAAATCGATTTTACGGATAGATTTTATCCTTGTCAAATATTAAACTAAGTAGTTTTGTGACGAGAGATCTATTCACTACTTCAATTGGAAAGCAGACTTCAGGTTCGAAGTTCTTTACTGCTGATACTTGTTACGGGTTTAATTGTAACCACTTATCACGGGTTGATGTCCCACTCTTGGACACGGGTTTTCTGTAACAAAGATTTCCAAGATTTTCTAAGTAAAACTTCATTAAGCACGCTTGACTTAGGGAGTAAACTTGTGAAGGCGTGACGAGAGCAATTAAAAAAACGATATAAGTTAATGAACATATAAAAAGAGAGAGAGTTACTTTTCGTATAACACTGTAGGGGCAATACACATTTCCTTTCACTCTTCCGCTCACAGCTAGTACATGAAATAAGATTAGCATAGTATTTAGTTTTTCTTCAGTAACCACAGGTCTAAAGTAAACACAGTTTGTTGTCATATTACCATATGGACTCTTCGCTACGTTAACTTTGTCCCGTGCTAAGTACGTTATCCTTACCTCACTTAGCACTGCGTTAACTGCTTGTGTTGCATGCACTAGACAGGATTTTTTTTACGATAATAACCCCAGTGATCACAACATAGTGAAAGTTGCAAATAATTAACAAAGCGGTCGTGTTTTTGTTAGCACAAAGTAACACCAAGTAAAAGTCGTTATGTGTAATTACTCGGAAAAGATACCGTTGACGCGCGAACAGGGCATTATGGAAATGATCCCCCCCCTACTTTTCATTGCTATTCGTATATCTACAATTTTCTTTATGTCAGATTTTTCATTTGCGTAATAACAGAATGATAAAATTTTACAAGGTTCGAAAAATCGAGGATCAATGAACTCGTTTTTCTCATATAATTCTAATCTGTACTAAGTGTGTAAATTTAGGCCAAAAATTTATTTGTGTCCAAATATAAATATATTGTGTTGCAGTGTATGTCGCACTCTGGCTAAACGGATCTATTGTTCGAATAATAAATATTAATGCAACGGCTTAAGATTGAAGCATCATATCATAACATCAAGACGGAATATTAGTAAATAGCGAATGGAAAACACATCTGGCTACTCATTTTTCTGATAGCCTATTGAAAAGGGGAAGGGAGTAACACATCTGATTATGAATTAAGCGACTCCGACTGCTCTTGTATTATAAAAAGCTGGCCAAACGCAAGTCAAACGGGGGTACGAATGTTCCGTACCGTTATATAGAAAAAAACATATTTGCTGTACAGAAGACGTGGTTTTACTCATTATCTCTCATCGTCATTGTCGCATAATAATTCATTTATTGTATTTCTATATATCTCCTGCGGAAATGACAACTTTCTAGCAGACAGATGGACAGTGGAGCCTTAATAATAGGCTCCCTTTGTGTACGGAATCCTAAAAAGTACTGATTAAGTTCCACCGTCGCTGTGACGCTTCATTTTTTTTTTCAACAGTTTATTGTAATACCAAACGGCGATGATGGTGATGTGAGTGATGAAAAACTTGATGAATAAATAAATGAATTACGTCAATTATACACCTGTGTCACCACTGGCCGCTTATTAATTAGTTTGATTAACTTATATGATCACACACGTACTTATGGTTTATATATTATTGGATACAAGTTGCTGTTTTACGTACGATTGAGATTGTTTTAGTCCTAAAATAGGCTTAGGTCTTACGGATGAGTAGACTTACCTGCCCCGATATATTCTTCAAAACAAACAACAACAAAAATTATCAAATGAAATATCGAATAACAACACAATTAATATTAAACCGACAAGAATTTAATTTGACAATTCTAAACTGAGAAAGTGGCGGAGATATATACTACAGCGATTAATTAGTCTTTGATGTTAAATTTTTCAAAGAAAGAAAAGTATATTCTTTGTAGGAAGTTAACAAGGCCGTGGTGTAAAAAAGGAAGCTTTAGAGACAAATCATGAAGACGAATCCAAGATGAAAACTTTCACTTTAGAGTCCGCGCAAAAAAACGTAACAGAATAAAGCGTACACGCTCATGTAGGTGGAAACACACACACAGGCTTTATATTATTATTATAGATTCATGTGGAATTCAAGTCCAGGAGCGTCCCAGGAACTCTGACTGATAATAGTGATGATGATCGTGTAATAGCGAGTACCTCACAATTCGGTCAAGCAAATACAACCGAAGTACCGACGTGTCCGCTCGACAAATATTAACTACGCATGTATGTAATTACCGCTAAAAGTATTTCGTCATCGTTGATCATGTTGACTAGTGTGTGTAGTGACTACCCTAAGAGGTGGCTCCACAGTTTTGAATTAAGTGCCGGTTAGACTAATAAGAACTTGTCTCGCAAATAAACTACAAATACAACCGAAGTATCGACATGTCCGCTCGACAAATGTTAGCTACGCATGTATGTAATTACCGCTAAAAGTATTTCGTCATCGTTGATCATGTTGACTAGTGTGTGTAGTGACTACCCTAAGAGGTGGTTCCACAGTTTTGAATTAAGTGCCGGTTAGTCTAATAAGAACTTGTCTCGCGAATAAACTACAAATACAACCAAAGTACCGACGTGTCCGCTCGACAAATGTTAGTTACGCATGTATGTAATTACCGCTAAAAGTATTTCGTCATCGTTGATCATGTTGACTAGTGTGTGTAGTGACTACCCTAAGAGGTGGTTCCACAGTTTTGAATTAAGTGCCGGTTAGACTAATAAGAACTTGTCTCGCAAATAAACTACAAATATTCGGTTTCACGGGTTACGGTCGGCAATAATTAATTAGAAACATTTAAGTTGGTATTTGAGAGTTAGGTATGAAATAGCTGTTTCACACTTTAATAGTAACCACTCGAATTGGCCATTAATTTTAATTTTGTTATTATCCTTTAATCCTCTTATGCAATTACTTCGGTGTAAAATATATAATATTTAAAAAAACTTTAAAAGTGTTAGCTTTAAATTTCGGGGATGTTTCGACCCTCTAACCCCCCGCTGGCTTGGCCATTAGCTTGTCTCTAACTACGCATGGAGCGTGTTAATCAGTAGATTTGAACGTTAATAATAAATTTGCATCGAGGACGATAGGGTTATCATATATTTATTATTGTTTGGAGGTCACATTGGTCAAAGAACGATAACTGGGAAAGAAAGGTTCTTGTACAATCTACGTGAAGGTCGCGGAGAGCCGCTGAACTGACTTGATAGCTCGTGACATGTGGAGCTCTATGTAGTACGTATTTCGACTGATGATGACTATCAGTTTGTATGACTGTAGTTTTGATTATAAGTCTTTCTTTCAAATATAAATAGAGTTTTTTTTCTGCTGGTTAGGTTAGGTTAGGTTGGACGGGCATTAAAATCGTCATCCTGCCTGTTTGCCAGTTTATCGTTGATTAAAAAATAATGACCGATGCTGATTTTGCATCTGTTTTGCCACAGGGCAAACGCACCTCCTTTAGGTGTTAGTTGCTAAGAGGTTGTTATCACTGCTGTATTTCAGCCAACTTGGGCTAATACCACCAGGGAGATACTACTCGATCCCTCGCAAAGTGACAGCTGTGCTGTCGGGTTTTGTGTGGTTTGCGTGTTTGCGTTGACCCTTTGCTAGGGGCCACACGTCCAAATAACCTCTATAATTGTGATTAGTTACGTCGGTAGTCACCATCTCGGACTGCTCGTGTACCTCACACACGCACAACAATGTTGTAGATCCAAGGAATGCGTTTCCACACGTGTCCAATGCGGATTGCCTGAGCAAAAGAAGCAATGACGTCACAACTGAAAATTTCCTCATCACCTAATTTGTCGATAAGGCCAGTGTAACGGTAACATATGGCGGTTTGCCTTAACCTTACCAGTTATTGTACATTAGTTACGAAGGACCCTTGACCAACATAGCAGCCCAGAGATTCACATCTATATATATGGCTTATGACAAATTCCATGTTTGTTCATAACACGTTGTTTGTGTATGTTAAATTATCCCTCTCGTGATATAGTGACAGGCATGTTGAACTGCAGTGGTGAAATCCCGGGTTCGAGACCCAGTCCGGACCAAAGTCCTGTAGGGATTGTTCAGTTTCTAGTATCTACAGAGATAGCCGCTGTAAATTCTCGTGAAAAATACCAAATCAACGTACAAATCAGTATAGTTGATTGTAAATTGGTTGTATTTTTTAAAATGTAGGTTACAATTTCATGTTAAGCGGTTTTTTTAATTCCATTTTCAATGTGTAAAGCAATAAAGTAGCGTGACATGCGATACACCTTCGCGACGGTCGACGCTAACTGTCTTTTAATATTACACGGGTTTCCGTAAAAGGACAAACACACGTACTGTTATCGATGAGTGGACAAACACACGTACTGTTATGGATGAGTGTACAATTTTATTTTGTCGAACGACATCTCAAATAACACGTGGCGTGACACCGAGGCGCCAGCCGGACGTTTCTGATCATCGTCAGCCTGTTTTATGACCATATGAGAGGTAGAGCAATGCCTCGCAGGCGAATAGGACCTGCTCGTGCATATTGGTCTCATTATCAAGCAGTTTGTGAGTCGCTGGTGGCCCATGTGGAGGGAAGAAGACAGATCATAGGCAACGGTAGTCGACAAAGGGCAGCCCTTATTACTCGTTCACCCCCTATGCTATAAAAAAATTACTAAGCCAACGTCACCTAATACGTTATAATCTGACAAGACTCCATACAGACAGACAGACTGACATACATACATACATACATACATGCATAGATACATGAATACATGCGATGGAGAAACAATATCCCCTGCAGTCGTATAATAAATTATATAACATTATGTGGTTACAACTTGTCTGTGACGGACAGACGGACTATCTTGCACTTGCGAGGCTCACACACTAAATTCTAACCAACACAATTAAACAGTTCACCATGAGTTTACCAACTCATTTACTAGTTCATGTGGCAGCTGCAACGTTCAACTACTTAGTCTCTATTTCACCATCATCATCATTATCAGTCCTTGTCGGTCCACATCGGTCACAGAATTTAATGAGGACGTCACTTTCGTAAGTGAAAATGGGTTTAAGGATAAAGCAAAAAGAGAGAGATACTGAGGGTTCAAAAGGAAATTGCGGATGTCGGCAGTTTCATTATTCGTTTTCGGAATTGGTAACTGATTCAATTTTACTTTCATTTTAGGGAAAGATTACTTCAAAGTGAATACGAGTGTTTTGATTCTGTTCAGGTCTAACTCACAGTTTACTACTGGTATTATAAGAAATCCTTTTTTATAATTTGGGAGGCGGGTTAAAATACTAGGCGGAGTTAGTTTTATCATTTGTAACAAAAATTATATTACATTTTTTACCAATATAACAAACCGCAATAGTGTCTAGTGTCTACATATTAGATATGATTGTTTTTACTATAACAAATTGACTTTTCGGACGTCTCAATTAAATCTACTACTGGCTCAACCTGACAAGGACTGGCGAAACAAACTCAGCGGGTCTCTAAGAGACCAGTGCACCACCAGATCATAGATCACCTCAAAACGATGACTCATTTTGTCACATGTAAAATTAAGTTACTTTGCGTGATGAAGTAATCTACAGACAAACTAACACTTGGTTGTACTCGATTGTGCACACAAATATAGCCTTAAACGTAACACAACAAGAGTCGGAGTGGCGTGGTGTGTTTGTGTTGTGTAGACTCGGCAGTGCTTCCTACACATCTGACATCACCCATCCTACAAATAACGGCCTTCGAAAATCCGTTCGTTACAATGAAGATAAAATTGTTTTTGCAGATGAACGCTTTGATAGTCCTTCATGATCATTAGCTGTAAATAAACGAGTACATATATTTTTTGAGTAGGCAATGGTAAATTTGATACCGAGTCAAAATGAAAGAAAGGGACATAAAGCCCATCAGAAGATGGTAAGAGGTAGTACTATGTGGTAAGAGCCATTGCGGTGCTGCATTGCAGCGGAATGGAGCCGGCACGGCGACGATACATGTTACAGTCGTAAAGTGACACTTTCGGTGTCGCGTTCCGTGCGATTTGTGAGGGGGTCCGTATATATCCGGGGGTAAATATGCAGATGTTGAAGGGTTAAAAAAAGAAAATTAAAAGACCCAGATTAATCGTTTGCCCCTGACTGATAAAAAATTCGCTATTAATTTCGTATCTACAATAAATATACATACGTGTACAAAGCTCACTCACAGTCACGTAACATTTACTGTGTAATACTGTCAGAGTCAGTAGGATAGCTCAAGCGTCCGGCTGACGGATTTGGAACGGAAGGAGAATAAAAGCCCTCCGCGGTAAAATCAACATGGACCGACTTCTAGGGATGTGCAACAAAAGTTATATCCAAATCGATACTTTATCTTTTTACTAAACTGGACCCATTTTAATTAGCAGTTTTTGAAGCATACTAATAGTAATTTCTTTAAAAAATCCTGGTGTTCTTTCTCAAAAAAGAAATAATTTTCGTTATCGGGAAGATAATTAATTGAACACCTCCATACCTTGTCGCCTCAAAACCTCCAGAGTCTTTAATCGGCATCTCGGGCTTTATGAAATGTAACGAAGCTGCCGGGGAATTCAAAGACCCAGGCCCTATAAGAAACTAAGAAGTAAGAGGTAGAGCAATGCTGCATTGCAGGATGACGTCTTAGGTTTCGAGTTTCGTGCGGTTTGTGAGGAGCCGGTGGCCCATTGTGGGGAGTGGTAAAAGGAGGGCAACGCAGCCGCATAGTAATTATGCTGATGTTAATGAGCGTTGGTGGTAACCTATTTAAATTACAAATATTGAATTGACGAACATCAAATCATAAATCCTGTTTTTATTATCATGTGTTAACCAAGCAATAGCATTAAGTTTCATTTTCTACTAACATCAAATATAACCAAAAGCATTATGAGAACATGGTTTGTTCTAAACGAAGGAAGATTTTAAGTGAACTTTGTGAATAATCTTTTTATGATATATAATTTTACTCACTTTTCACTGTATTTTAATTGATCAGCGAATGCGGTTTGGTTTCGATGTGAGAATTGTAAAATTTGTATATGCTATATATGTTATAGATTCTGAACCAAATGTGTCTGGTACTTTAAGAGATGTGGGATTTATTATGTTTGCTTTTACGGAACCCTCTATAGGAGACCGATAATAATCATGGGCTTAGTATTGATGTCAACTTGGCAATACAATCTAAGTACTAGCTCTCATGCAATCTGTTGTACTGTTGTGTATACAAAAAAGAAATACAAAAACAACACGTTAAATAGATATTTATCATGTTGGTTTTATATTTAGCAGATAGGACATATTCAACGAGACAGTTGAATATGTCCGTCCCTGTCTGCTTACGCGCATAAACTTGTACTAAATAGAATAAACCGCAAGGTGTCGTGTTGCCGCAAGTCACAACACACGGAACGCTCCAGTAAATCTCAAAGTAGGAGTTTACACACACGACATTTAGCTCACCAAACGTGTTGAGTTACGTCTTGTATTTACACTTACGCCTCGTTACCGGTTCTTATAGAATAGGGGGCAAAATGCAGTGTTCAATATAAGAGGACAAATGAACAGTCGCAGACTTTTGTTGACGCACAGCGCCGATTAACATCTGCATATTTACTATGCTGATGTGTGTGTGCCTTCTTTCCCTTGTATGGCTCAGGGTGAGCTCGAAACCGCACGAAATGCGACAGCTTAGCTGTCACTTTGCAACGATAGATCATATAAACGTGAGGTACCTTCCCAGCCCTTTGATTACTATCAGCGTCTATAAATATTCGCACCACAAGGAGTCCTGCAGATGCGATGCCCCTTTTTCACGCCATTCCCATTGACCATAAGAACCCACAAAGGAAAGAAATTACAACGGTAGCTTCAGATCGTATAAGTACGGTCATATTTATAATAACAGAAGTGACAGGAGAAGAATACATTTGGTATGGCATCTCATAATCATTCTCAATGGTGGCAAATTTGATGTTATTTAGAACATAAACTAAAATTAAACCTGCGTATGTAAATATAGCACGTCGCCAGAATGCAGTCGATACTAAATTTAATCAAACACAAAAATTTTATTTGATGAATTTTAATTGCATTCCTCTATTTATGCCTAGAACGTAGTGTGTAATCGTAAAATTCTGCCGATTTCATAATGTAGTCGGAATGTGTAGTATAAGCTTATTCATTTTATATAATTTTTTTAAGTTCCTTGATAAATTTTAAGTAATTTATTGCATCCGAAGCGTAACCGAGAATGCTCTATCACATAATATCGGCGTGAAATCATATTTATCTGCAATCTTTATAAAAAGGAAAACTATTTTCGAGGAAGAAATGTTTTTTCTTCCAGGCAGTTTACCATTTCTTTCCAATTTTTTTTATTCATTTAACCGTTAGGTATATCAAATATTCATTTTATCATAAGCGGTATTTTAGTGCTGTATAGACACTACAGAGTGATATCGATAGTGATACTGATCACATCATCACTCGTATTTTAAAGTCCATACAAGTCCCAACGGGTCCGCCATTCACTAAATCAATGCTGTTGTTTCCAACAATAAGGGTTAACAATCACTAATTGTCTCGTTGAGGCTTGTCGAAGTTAAGTCGGTATAAAACATTATTATGTATTTATTCTTCATTGTGGTCCATCTATGGTGGAGAGATCTTGTAACTTTGTTTTCTCACAAATTTAACTTGTATGGGCATTGTATGCAATGGATAATGATAACGATGCAAATAATGATATCATTTTTTTGTGTTAACGAAATCATGGTATTCTTAAGGTTTTACTTGAATTCATACTTCAGAAAATATTTAACGATATGTTACGGTAAAAAAAAAACTATTTATACATAAAATTAGGAGTATATTGTGAGAGTTATATATAGGAGTGTGAGTTAACTGTTTTGTTGTGTATATGCCATACAAGTTATAACTTTAAAGTAAAGAGAAAATATTCTACTAAAATGTTTAAGAAGCACGAGATTTACATACATATTGTGAGTCCTTTAAATGATGTCACCTTTATATGATGATTATTGGTTTTATACATGAAATTACACAGTATTATATGTTTTGTAGCATTCAGAATAGTTGTCTGTAGCAGGGACTTGACCACCGCGATAGCCTACTTCTCATCCATCCGTTTGTTGCTCTTATTATGACCCGACGACATTCAGTAAAATTACACGCTCACCACAGTGTCTCTATTGCGGACAAAAAACTGACATGCGATATGTAATGTCAACGAATGACACAAGTGGGTCAAAGTGTCAGGTATTAACATAAAGTGTGATTACCGCGCCATATAGGGATCGATGAAGGTGGACATCAGTAGTGTCGCGTGGATGCGCTAGTGACGTGCACATTTGCAAGTCAGATATCGATGCTCTATTAGCTTTTAATTGGAAATCGCTGTACAAATATAGTCTATATATTCTATGACAGACATTGCACCAGCTGTTGAAATATGTTTTATGTTATGTTCAGCAACTGTTTGAACAAGTTGATGTTTCTGTTTACTTTACGAACAGACTAAAATGTGAGACGTAGGGCCGGTTCCATATGTCCCGGCTGGTTTAACGCCCAGGTAAGTTTATTCGGAACTTAACTGGTTAATTTTCTAAATCATACTACATCATTTCATACATACAGTACACATAATCTCTGTAACATACGTACGGACAGATGGATATGACGTTCCGTTTAATTCTACAATTAATATCTATAATCTCCATGACACTTATATGATCTGAAGCTACCAAGTTTTGAACTTATTTATATTTGTTTAAAAAAGTCGAATGAGGGAATAAAAAGTTTATGAAGCTCAGAAAGTAACTTTTATTAACTTTATATTCAGGCGTATGAAACTTACCTATAGCGTGTTAGAGTTTAAAAAAAGAAAATCTGTGTCAGATTCGATACGCGGCTGGATTTTAATCCGTAAGAACGTACACGATTGTGAAGCGAAAGGTGGAAACGAGACGCTCGCCCAATAAAACGTTACGCTGGTGTTACGCTTGATCGTCGCTGTTTCACGCGATTTGACCGAGGAGTACTCATTAACGCACGCCTCTAATCGTTTCCTCCTAAATGAAATGAAACAACATTCTCAAACTACAACAGTATTCGAGCAATCAAACTTGGTTCGGTTTAGTTTGACAACTGATCAGTGTATGTTGGAAAGTTTATAATCTTACACGTGGGAGTCATTATCTGTTGACGTGGTATCATGTTCCCAACAGATGAGAAATTGCTTTCATAGGACTAAAACTAAAAAGTAAGGTACGTTTTAAGCTTGCGTACGTACTTAAATATAAATACCGAATATGTACACTCAAAATAACTTCATTATTTATTAAAAACTACTACTATACTACATCGTCGGGAGACATTTTTATTGATGGTTACAGCAAACCCCATATCACTTGTTCTTTAACCTGTGGCCATGCAATGCTGAGTGTAGGACGTAGGTCACTTCCAAGTCTTAGAGAGATTTGGAAGTGATCTTTGGCGACAACTACTCAAGGTGGGAAAATAATACCGTGAGAATATGCAAATGCTATTTTCTCCTTGAACATATTTCCCCATGCCTTACAAAATGCGTAAAAAAATTAACAGTTCGATTTGCTGCAATTTAGGTCTAGTGTCAACCTGCCTTAGCTGGCACGTGGGGAGGTACCTCTCGCAAACAAGTGGCAGCAATAATATCTCGTTCGTTTTTGTTGGCCCGTTTGAAGGGAGGAAGCAAGAAAGGCAAGACGTGAGCATAACAATTATGTAGCTATCTATTATCGTCGGTATTCAAATTTGCAAGAAAAATTACAAAAATCGTGAAAAAGTACACAAAGTATTCATCATTCAGGGACCGCAAATACACTGAACAAACTCGTATTATGGCTATTGGCTATAATGACATGTAGATTTGTGCAATAATGTCCAATTTACGGTCTAGCCACTAATAAATATGCAACGTTTTATTGTACAAATGTACACAGGTATACAAATTGATGTGACGTCCAACAATAGTAAGCGGTAATGCATGCATTGCTGCTGGATTGATGCATGATGCTGCCGCATAGTGAACGGAGTGTAATAACCTTTGTGAGTAGCCGGTGGCCAATTGAGTGGATGGGGTACAGGAGGGCTATGTATTTTTATAATGATCTGCTTTATATTGCTCAAAAGGCACTGACTGCTCGTTTGCCCCTCTAGTCTATACTGAGAAAAAGTCATGTGATGTACTGTTGTGTGATGACCTCATGCCCCTTTACCCAGTATCGAGCACAGCAAATAACAGCCGAGCAATCCTGTTCTAATTAAACCGCGGGTCCAAGGGAACCATTCATTATTTGGGGTAAAAGTATTTTATCAAAGTAAAGTACATATAATTACATATTTCTGGAGTATTCCAGGTGGAACATATGTGTACTAAATTCAAATTAAGTCCGTTGTGTAGTTTTTGCGTGAAATAATAATAATAATGTCGTCCTAGCCGAATTTCCGCTACAGCGGCCATCTCTATTGAGAGAGCCTTCTGCGCGGGACATTTTGTAGTGCTCAAGTGTTTGCGCAGACACAAGTGCACTCTCTATTCCTTCATTCACCTATTCCGGTGGGACAGCAATCCGACACGACCGGAGAGAAACTAGGCGCGTGAAATAATAAATTACCGCTTCTTTTCTTTATTATCGCTTGGTACTTATAACCCTATCCTCTTTATGGAGGAGACCTTAGAATTCTGTATGTATGTAATGCTTTTTCTAAAATACTATGCACCTACTTATAGTTAAATATACAGAGTTACACGTATTCAATTTTTAATTTATACTTGAACGTAACTTGACAACGTTTTCATTTAAAACACGAGAATGTTGATATATTTACCTAAGGACAATAACCTTGAGGGTGCACTCTGGTACCACCACAAGCCTGCGCCATGCAAACCAATCCCAAGGGCATACTCAACGAATACACATCTGTCACGCCATCAGTGAACAGTCAAACTTTATCAATACCTACGCCGAACGAAAATGTTTAGTCGTTTTTTCAAACATTCCTTGTCTATTACGTGAGAACGTTTTTTACATCGACAGCGCTGGCTGCATGCAAGAAAAAGTATGACGTAACAGTAATGTTGTAAATGGGCCGAGCCTGCGAACGAGAGAACGTCGTCTCATTCATTCCATCGGGCGATGCGTTCACAGAATAATTAAAGAACCGCTATCACGTAAAATTATATAAAACATAAACCTAATCTTTTAGCGACTACGCAGCGCATAGGAGGGTTATTACTGCATAAGGAAATATTGTATAGGAGAAAGGAACGGCCACAGTGCTTATTTTATTACGCTCTACAGAAAATTGGTATGATCACATCAGCATGTAAATAAAAAGCCTCACGGTCTGGTGGTAAGCATTATTAACCACAGCTCGAGAGAGCCCCGGATTCGACTCCCGGATCAAAAATTGTTAATTTGATTTTTCAATTCCTAACCGACGACAACAAGTCGGCGATGCTAGAACCCCCTGCCTCGGAGAGCACGTCGGGTTCTGCGTCTGATTTATGTTCAGTCGAGTCCGTCTCCTCGAAGTAGCATTCAATCGAAATACTGTTGAAGGAATAGAGAGTGCACTTGTACATTCTAATGCGCAGATGACTGGTCTTTATAGAGGTCTCCGCCGTAGCTGGAATTCATTGTAGGCATCATGTAACAGAATCGAGGCTCAGTTAAAAGCACAAGCGCCACACGAATACGTTCTACATTCGTACGTCCCGGCTGTTCCGTGTACTGGGTGTGTCGAATGTATTCGACATCGATAGAATTTTTAATCATTCGCGTTTAACGCAAGAAATGCGTTGAGAAATGTTAATACACAATACCGTAACGATAGAAATAAAACTCGCTTATTTTTACGGTCTATTATTTATAGGGGAGCAAACGAGCAATCACGGTCAGACGCCTATAGACATCCGCATTATTGTTATGCAGATCAGCTTTCCTCCTTTCGTCCTCTCCATCGATGGGTCCACCGGTTACCCACAACCCACAAACCGCACGTTACGATAATGTCACTTTACGGCGGAGTATGTGAATGTGAGCCCAAAAGGGCAATACAGCATGGCATCTCTTGCAAAAAACTTTTGCGATCCTATTTATCTATCCTACTTCTACTTCTCACTATCATTTTGTTTTAAATCCTAGCCGTGTTTGTTCAATTATAAAGTTATAACTACAATAGAACCCAAAAAATATCAACGGAAAACATAGAAACTATTATAATTTCTTAAAAACAATTAAATATACGTTTTTCAGTAGTTCTAGAATTCGAAATAGAGCATTAAATGATGACATGTGCAGCCCACGAACCAGAACACTCTCGGACTGGGTCTTATCCATGATAATTTAATTTTGCAACCCTATGCATCGGGGTCCAACTGCGGCTGGGGCTTAGGGTTCCCAACCGTCCGAATTGCCCGGGAGACTCCTGTAATACTGGTTAAACTCCCGACCTCCTGGAGAGCAATAATGTGTTCGGATTTTTTCCAAAGTCGCGTCGCGAATTTTAATAATTTCCAACCTGAGTTCAATAACTTTTTTATGCGATGTTTTACAAAAATGGTATAACTTCGAAGATTTGAAATACCAATCAATGAAAATTATATCCTTAACAGACCTAATCACATAGGCTGACACAATGATTAAATAATGACCAAGGACAAATAGTACGTGAGTTTGGACTGTCTGAGGTGCCACATCTCGTTGAAGAAAATCGAGTGGATTTAATCTGGGTTGATTTCTTTATAAAATCGACAGACAGAATTCCTAAAGACAGAAATCCTAAATTGAGAAAAATTGTCATATCTGTTCTTTCCGTTCTTGTCTGTGTTTCATGCGAGCTATTCGCATCCTTTCGCTCTTCAGCAGAATAGATTAAGGAAATTAAACCGAACGAATATTTCTTTAGCGAAAGTTGAGTTACAACTTACAAGTCCTAGCAAACTTCAATTTTTCATGTAAAAACATACTCTCGTAAGCAGAATAAATATAAATTTTGGCATGGCATTTAGTAGTTTTGTTATATCAGTTTAAATGTTTTTTTATCTTCCAGGTACTAAGAAGATGGAGTACAAGACCAGGCAGTGGCACGAGAAGTGCTTCTGCTGCGTGGTGTGCAAGAACCCCATTGGCACCAAGAGCTTCATCCCGAGGGAGCAGGAGATCTACTGCGCCGGCTGTTACGAGGACAAGTTCGCTACTCGCTGTGTCAAGTGCAACAAGGTATTAGAACTGGCCAGCACGACCTGGGCAGTACGGTCATACCGGCATTAAGTGCTGGCTATGTTGCGGTTTCCGAGGGTAAGGGCGTCGCAGGGAATGGCGTCTGCATCTCTTCTATCATCGTCTATAGCTTCCTAGCAGGTTAACCACCGTCAACGTTTTCAGATTTCACTAAACAAATATTTTAATCATATTTTGAAAATGAATACAAGTTAACCCTGTAATGCCTAGTGCCCAGATCTTGCCAAAAGGCGGCCATAGTAATAAATTTCTTCACTTCTATGAGTGTGACGTACAAAAATTAACCCTGTAACATCTCATTTCAGATCTTGACACAAGGCGGGGTTACGTACAAGAACGAGCCATGGCATCGCGAGTGCTTCACTTGTACACACTGCAACACGTCACTGGCGGGACAGCGCTTCACGTCGCGCGACGAGAAGCCCTACTGCGCCGAGTGCTTCGGCGAGCTGTTCGCTAAGCGCTGCACGTCTTGTGTCAAGCCCATCACTGGTAAGTAATTCCAATACCCTAAAGTAAATTTATGTTAAGGAAATTAACCAGAGAAGCGGAAAAACTTATTCCATTATTACAATAAAACCACTTTTACGGATGTTATCGCGGTTTATTTAATTATATATTTAGCCCGACATTTCAGAAGCTTTACAGCAACCATGGTCACGGGTGTGTAATGACTAACATTCGCGTAAAATTAAGACATCAACATTCTTCCATAATTGTTGACTGGAACCTTTGGCACATAAATGATAAGACTTTTTTTAACTTTCGTATCATAGATATAATATAGATAGAAACGCGTTCGTCCAATTCAAAAAAGACGGCGAATGTGGCTCACACTCTGTCTCTCTTCTTTCATTCATTTCTCTCTGCTCAAAGCGTATGTGTCATTGACAGGACTGCCTATGGCTTCCCTGCTCTATCTATATTATCTCTATGGTTTATTTGCGCAATTTCTAAGGCTCCACACTGTTGCAGGCATCGGCGGCACCCGCTTCATCTCGTTCGAGGACCGCCACTGGCACAACGACTGCTTCATCTGCGCGCAGTGCAAGACCTCCCTCGTGGGCAAGGGATTCATCACCGACGGACCCGACATCATCTGCCCCGATTGCGCACGCCAGAAGCTCATGTAAATCGCTCCCTTGTACATCTGTCGGTCACCTATCTCCCTCGCCAAGCTTCTGCTATCGTCATTTGCTTGTAAGTTAATGTATGGGACTTAGTTTTCCCGTTTGTTTTTTGTGCAGCAACAAGACCATCCTTCCTCTAGTTGCACGCGCGAGAGACTGGTGTTCGCTCGACACGCCCGGCCCTTTCGACCCGCCGGCCGCCTTCCATAGGGTTAACCCTTAGTCATTCACACCTGACAAATATTTTTTTAAACAAAAAAGAACGAAAAAAATCACAAAAAAAGTGAATGCACAAATATAAATATTATATAATGTTGCTTTTTTACTCATTTTAGTTAAGGTGTTTATATATTTTGTTTACTAATGTAGCCCCGTATGTATATCGCTCTAATCGTCGTATAATTTCGCTTTGGCTGTCGTATTAGTCCTTAGTATATCGGTTACCTAGTGCGATTCACACGATGCCTTAATAACATATCTAAGTCAATTCGAGGGTAGTTTGTGTGTAACTCGCGCGCCTGGCGCGTTGAAGTTATCAATAAGTGCTTGTCAGTTAAATCGTAACATAGAGTAAGTTAAGTCTATCAGATGTATGTTTATATTTATTAAGTATTTATTGTGAGAGTATTTCACTGGTGGGACCGCCGGCTGTCTGCCATCCCGGCGCCACAGTAGCGCAGGTGGCTTTACTAATTACTTATTCTCGGATGAGAGCTCGTTAATCTAATGAATGTTATATCTATTTTTACACTGCGGATGATATTTTTGTAGCGCTTGTTCGTACTGTAAGGTTAACATCTCGCGACGACTGGGGAACACTTTAAAAGTTATTATCGTAAGGGTTAAATTATTGTCATGTTAAAGTCTATTAATTTATAATGTAAACATTAAACTTGCTTAGCCGTGTGATCTGATCTAATATTACAACTATCCATAGATTGTATAAACTATGAAGATTAATTAAATGATCGAAAATATATTGCGAGTATTTATTTCTAACCTTTCCTTTTTGTTTAACAAAGTCTAGAGAAAATTGTTGGTACCTACTTCGATTCCATTAAAGTATGGTATGTAATTTCTTTACAAGATGTTATGTTATCACTTAAGAACTTTATTCGAAATTTACTTCCTGCCCTAAATTAAAGTGATATACAAAAATATGTCTATACCATAAAAGGCAAAGCAGCCAGAAACTTCCCATGACTGCCGACCCTCAAGGCTATCCGTACAAATGTTATGTAGACACGTGTACACCTCTTCCCCTATGAGAGGCTACAAAAATATAATGGAAACTCGCAAACCAAAACGCAACAGCAATATTACTATCACATAACAGCGGTGTCGTGTGAGCGAGCCCTCTGGTCGGTCCGCCCCGATTCGGCTGCAATAAAGCTACGCACTGCC
Organism: Eumaeus atala; assembly: GCA_017140195.1. Lineage (NCBI taxonomy): Eukaryota > Metazoa > Arthropoda > Insecta > Lepidoptera > Lycaenidae > Eumaeus > Eumaeus atala. The sequence continues at coordinate 239,591 of JAFELO010001142.1, forward strand.
CCATGCAATAACAATGTATATATACATCATTTCTGCAACATCTATGTAAAGAGATATAGACATACGTATAGTCTACACACACACACACACACACACACGCACGCACGCACGCACGCACGCACGCACGCACGCACACACACACACACACACACACACACACTCACACACACACTCACTCACTCACTCACTCACTCACTCACTCACACTCACACGCACACATCACACCTTCTGTAGGCGGCTATCTGTGTGTGCGTGTGCATGTACACGGATGTAATCTAATGAGTTGCGAGCAGTGACCGATCCTAATCGGTGGGTACCCTAATACATGAGAAATGAAAACAGATATTTATTTGATATTGATTTTAATTAAATGTATTAGAATATACTATACTAAAGATACATACAAACTATTATAATTTAATTTGCATTTTATTTATAAGACAGGAAAGCATAACCCGACTCGACATTCACAAAAACTTATAAAAATTTTATTTTACAGGAAATGAAATATACATTTATGAACAGTCGACCACCCCATAAAAATTAACACCCAAGAGTAAGAGACGTGATAGTGGAGGCAGCCTAAATAATATTTTATGTTAGTGCTGTCGCTAACAGGTTACAGCTCCAAAGGGACAGACACGTGTCGCATTTCGTGTGGATTGTCTGGTGGCCCGTAGTAGAGGAGAAAGAAAGGCCAGCACATCTGCACTATGGGGTTGGCTATGGGCTTTTAGTCGCCAAAAGGCTTCGACTGCTCGTTTACTCCCTTATCTAAATGAAAAGGACAGCCATGTAGACAACCTAGTGTAGTGGAGGGCGTCCGTGTGTATGATAATAGCTGTATCACCTACAGCGCCATCTACTCCGTCTACTAAATATTAACTAGGCTCAAATTTAATCTTCTCGTAACTCGTAGAGGAGATATTATAAAGATTTATCTTTAAAGGATAAATCTTTTTTTAATGCGTGTCGCTACCTGATAAAAAAATTTAGAATGCGTGTTATTTTTAATTTAAAATCTTACTAATATTATAAGAGCAATAACAATAATTTGTAATCGAGTTTCACAGTACAATATTTTTAAAGTTTTTCATCACACACTCACCGCTGCTACTCAAGTGAACCCAGGATCGACAGCGGCCCCTACTCGAGACCCTTGTAATGTGATATAATCGACGGGAGTCCGAGGGAAATGTCAAAACTGACCTAAATATTTTAAATAGACATCCATGTAATTAGGTAGAAATAGGTTAGGCTAGATTACACATATAATATCTGCCTACCTTATAATACTACAGTTGCTTCATACGTCTTTCAATATAGATATAAGTACACTTCTATATTCATATTTTATATGTAGAGTATATACATTTTTATATGTAAGTTATGTGATGACAAAATGCTCCTTTGCTTGTGCAGTGCCGGATTGAGCTAGAATACTCTATTTAGGGGTCCTCGATTTGCTCTCAATACGATTCACATGTAAATATATTGCAGTCAAACAGATTGCTGGAGGCCTTGTAGGGCACGTGGACTTTGCTTTACAGTGAGTGTCGTAGCAAATTGCTTTTGCCTCGTGTTTAATTCGGTACGGACATAGTTGACATTCAGCCAAAAACACTACTATTTTCAGCTGGTAATACCACATATAGGCACACTTTAGCGCTTACTAAATTATGCCTTGGGTTTACCATTCCATAAAAGAATCTTTTATCTATGTATGATATTCATCGTTATATTTATATTTAAAACACATCTAAAATATCACAGACACACGTACCGTACGTTTACATTTTTTTTTATCTGATGTTTTTTAAGTTATACTACTATTGACGCAATTAGGAGAAATTGCGTTACTATATGACTTACTTTTGTTGTTACGATACAAAGTATAACCTGACTTGAGAAGATGGGGAGTAAGCGGGTGAAGGTGCGACGAGAAAAGTTACGTAACAGTGCCAACGCAAGTTTTTGAAGATAGAAGTTACATTTCGTATG
>JAFELO010001142.1:241652-259469 GCA_017140195.1 Eumaeus atala
TTTGATTACACAAGTGATGAGACCTCTGTCGAAGCCCGTCCGTACCGACAGACGTTTTTCAAGGGCATTATTTAGTAGACGTATGAATTGCTGAAGGGGGCCGGCACGACCAGACAAATTATATACAAATCAAACAATCTATTTCGACTATAAATATATATAATTATGTGTGTTTTATTGTATTGTGTTTGCCAAAAATGTGTAAATTTCAGATTACAATGGAGAGCTAGAATTTTATAATAAATGTTACGTCATCATTCAATGACTTCAGTAATAACTTACTTTAACAAGTGAAACAACACAACTCACATCGTGTCGCCAGTTCTCTAATAACATCTAAATGCGTCAGCACATCGATCAAAATAGTGAAGTAACGAACAAATCAGAATTTACATTTTTACAGTTTTACTAACTTTTTATTAAAAGTTAATAACCATAGTGCGCACGTACCGATTTACGAGGTTTTAAGGACCACCACAGTTTGTGAACTGTTTGATTTCAGTGTCAGCACAGACGGATAGACTTTTCAACCTATAAAACAGTTAATGCCGACCCTTCTTAATTAGTATTAGAATATACAGGATACTGGAGATGTGCCTACACCTCAATTGGCTAGTTTACTAGGGTCGTCTTTAGTACATTTTTTTATGTTACATTTGGTTTCCGTTAGCGGTCTCGGAGAACATATTGTAACATATTTTATTGCTTAGTAATGTTTCTTTATAGCTGGAAACTGAATATTGACCAGTTGCCCATGAACAGTGACCGTGAAAATGGCCGGATAGTCCGTTTTATTTACTAGTCAGAACACTTTTAAATGCTATACATCCATGACCATAAATATATATTTATTTAAACAATATAAAGCGTTTTTTCAGGATCCATTCATCTTATAAACTCTTACATCATACAAATATATCATTTCTTTGTTGAACTACTTGAGGTTAACCCTCAAAATCGTCCTCGTATCAGTCGGTCCCAAAGTACTTTTGTCCGAAATGGTTTGGTGCGACCGGGTGTAACTCTGAGGTAAGTATCTTCATTTTTGGTACATAGTCCACCACGGCTTTGACTGCAGCTGGTGTACAGAACAGGTTGGATAATATTATCCTCTCTTCTTTAACGCCATGTTGAGTGAGCACGTTGACAGCCTAAAAAGTTGCAGTTAGGATTCAGTTTCATAAGATATATTACTTATGCCTAGTCATGACACAAATATTGTAACTAATAAAAAAAAGTATTTTTTTAATTACACATAATATTTATTGCTTTTACAGTGTATTAGTTTAATACACAAATGTTAATTGAAAAGATGCCACGTCTCAGGATGTGCTAATCTCCATATACAATAAAATTGGACATCAAATTTAATTAAAGTTTGCAAGGCTTGATTGAAATACAGAATAGAAAAAAATAAGTAAGTACAACCCATGTATGGGTAGAATTAAAGAACAGTAAAGCTTTACCTGTTTAACAGTGTTGCCTGTGGACATAATTGGATACATAAGTAGAACTTGACGGCGAGCAATGTCTTCTGGAAACTTGGCATACACTACATGCGCTTCGTGGGTATCATTGTCACTTTCAACTAATATCTTACCTATTCTAATTGATCTGCAGCAGTCTCGTAAACCCTGTAAGAAATAACAATTGAGTTAACACAAGCATAAGAATTGTCATTAAAATTAAAGACAGACCAATAAATATTTATATCTGAATGCAGTGTTTTGCAGACATAGTGACTATTTCATATAGAAAGGGGATGGTGTTACAGTTCATAGAGATACCATTTATTGACATATGTGACAGTATATAGCAGTTACCAATGAAAGGCAAAATATTTTTTACTTTATAGCAAAACACATATTAATTAGCCACAACAATGTAAGAGGTGGTCCCATTGCTATATTATAGCTTAATCAGGTCGGCACTACCAAGAAAGTGTAATGCAGACACCTAAAAGGCTTTTGGATGTCTACCCAAACACCCTAACTGCTCTTTCGTTTTATCTAATCGCCAGTGATATCACTAGAACCTATTTTACTTCTCATGGATTTATAATTTTAAAGTATACATGAAATCCACTTGACATAGCATGAAAGTAGATAAGTATGTACAATAATACAATTAGGTATAATAAATTCACCATAAATGAAATATTTTACCTGTTCCATAGCCTCTCCTGACCTCACAATGGAAACACCACAGTTGCCAGATCCATATTTTAGCCCCTTATATAAAGCCCCAGTGGGTGTGACAACCTCACAGTCAGTAAATGGAAGTTTGTTAAGACTTTCTTCAATAACAAGGCGAATTAATCGATCCGCATAGAATTTAAAATCACTTCGTGAGGTATTCCTAAAAAGGTGATTGTTACAGTAACCTCCAGCATCGACATGAAGTTTGGCAATAATTTCATAGCAGTTTTATGAAATGCATGCTCAGGTTTATGAGAGGAATATTTAGATTATAGATAGCAGACTGCTGCAGAACCACAAGATAGATATACTACAAGTAGGCTTTTATTATTTATATATAGTTTCTTTTTCCCTGAGGGCAGGCTAGAATGTTGTAAATACGTTCAAGATTTCCTCCCTCCTATTGACAAGTGGCATCTTTTTTTTGGGAACAGCATGACCACACACAAGAAAATCCTGAGTATTGGTCACTTTACATGAAGTTAATTGCCCAATTATACCACTTTCTATATAATTAGTAAAATATTCCTTGGTTATTCACGTTAGAACTTAAATTCTTTACTCATAAAAACTGGTAATACACCACTACACTTTCGTTCTGAAATCTATAAAGTAGCAATATGGATTAATGACACAGTAAGATATTAAAATGCCGTTTTAGCAAAAAAGGCGATATAATTTTGTTGTTTTCTTTGTACTTTTATGTTTATTATCAATAACCTTACTTGTCTCTGAGAATAGTTTGCAGCTCTTTGATGTTGTCATTTGACGGCAACAACGTTAGGCTATCCGCAAAATGTTCTTTTACGTCGTTCGCATCCCATTGTCTAATATCGGTATCGTCGATATTCATTTTATAACAAAGCGTTACCACGGAGAGATGCAGTTTTCACTTATTTTTGAAGTACAAACGAGAATCAGACTTCAATGAAGTATTTGGTTATCAACCAACGTCAATCTCAGTTGGCAGTTGTCAAATTTAATGTCAGCTGTTAATATTTACTTTTTTTACCAATTTGAAAACCGGCACAAATACGTTCGTCTACAGTTTGGTGGTCTTTTTACATCCTACAAGCGTTTACATCATTTAATACATCATCTCAGAACCAATCCTAGACCTCAGTTCAGTCCCCCAGATCATGATAGCTCCACGAACTCTTCCAGCCACTACGATAATGTTAGGCTGATTTTACCCTCCCCCTCTAGATAAAGGAGTGGGGGGTCTTATATGATAATGATACATTTATTTTTTAATTAATTAGCTTGATACAAGCATTGTATTTTCTTTGTCCTTATTAATTTACTAGTAGACCTCCCACAATGAATGTTAAGATGTCCAATCTCCTGCGTACTTGTGTAATGAGAACAGAGAGCGGAGCCAATTTGGTGGATATTGAACACACGCCCATTAAATTCGCAAGTCAATGCAGAAATGTTTCATTCATTCGCTTGTGCACGACTCTTCCAGATTCAGAACTTTCTTCATAAAATTATATGTATCCAAGTGTCCTGTACAGATAAAATGACCAAAAATAAACTATTTTTAAAATGAAACAAGATAAAATTGATGCGTTACTCTTTATTAGCCCATAAAATACAAATAAATATTTGAAAGATTTACCCACCTTTAACATGATGTAGATTAGATAACCCCTTTACTAGACTCATATTTAATGCGTTCACAAAACACTGTCACAAAAATATATTTTCAAAATATCCTAATATTATTTTAATAATGGAACTGTTATTGATACACTATAGCTGCGTTTTAATGTCAACTTTATACAGAAATTGTTTATGGAAATATACAAAAACAATTTATAATCTTTTAACATAACATGAGGAACAATCTTTTAAGTAAAAAAAATAACGCGGGAAATCCATTTTCTATAAATTATATTCTGTTTCTTTTATAGATATTTAATGTGTATCATAGGTATATATTTTAATTGTATTCTTTTATAATAAAAAATACAAAAACAAAATAGGAATACCTAAAATGGCGTCAAATATTCTAATACTAAGTGGCATCCTGTTTGATCCTGGTAAATGATAATATCCACTAAAAATAATAAGCAATAAAAATAATCACAATAGTGAATTTTTGCATTTTGAAACAAAATGTAAAAGACACAAAAAGTCATAAAGTGCTATGTAGGCTATGAGCACAACCATGCACAGTTCTTTGTACATAAATAAAATAAAAAAGAAACAAAAAAATGCACGGCATCAGATAAAGGATAAAAATTATTACTATTGAGGCCAAATATTCATAATACTATTAAACATTTATCCGATACAGAATGCGAGTGAAAGTCTATTTGTAATTATTATACACGACTTTTATTTACTACAATTTAACACCAATCAATATTTAAGTTGTCTCTGGTAGTTACGACAAATGGTTACTTCTATCCAGAGCTATTATTGTTCTACTAGTAATAAATTATTTTGCGGTACGCCCTTACACTTTACTGGATGAAAGCAACCAAGCTGTCCAACTAGTCTAAAGAATAAATTGACTGAATCTATGACGTAACACTAGACATATCTAGTATATTTCAAACAGTGAGGTGTTACCTCCATTTGTGATTCATAAAAGGCAAAATTTGAACTTAGCATTTTATTCACATTATATTTGTACAATAAACTCATTTTGCTTCGCAATTAACTTCACAAAACATTATCACTTAAGTATATTAGTTAACAAAGATGGTGACATTGCAAACAAAGCAAAAAATATAGAATAATACATACGAAGTATAGTAATATTTGTAATCCTTTATAGAATTAATAATCATTGAGTAAAATGTGTGTTGTCACTCGATGGCATATCTAATTAGTTCGAAAATTAAGCTGTCCTCTCACTAACCAATTAAGATAGAGAGACAGCCATACTATAGTGTAAAAACCCGTAACAAAGGCACACAAATGAGGTGATTTTTTGGCATGACGAGAATATGTTGTACATCAATATGCATGGAGTATTTCAACATTGTTCTCTAGAGATAACGTTTTATATTTGTAACTAACTACAAATACTACACCAACATATTCTAAAAACCCGATATAGGTGGCATCAGTCCCCCAAGCATGTGTTACAAAAGAAACTTCCGTCACAATACTAGCAAAGACCTTGGTATTTTCCATAACAGTAACTGTCTATAACAAAAATGCTTACATCAGCATCCGCTGCATTTTATTCTATAAACATTCAAATGCTTCTTTGCTTCGTTCTATTATGCCGTAGAGAATAGATAGACCAAAAGAAAAACATCTAAGAGATGACAGCTGGAGGAGTATCTTGCTGTGGGTGGCACCTTAAAGATCTGTCTAACAAATCTGTCGTATGGCGCTACCAGAACGTCTTATTTAAATGCTTTTTAAGAACAACAAGTTTACTCTTCTGGTTCTACTCTCCATGTGCTATGCGTAATCTATTAAACATTTGACACTTGTGTCAATGTTACCACACCAATCAATTTTCAAATCCTGTAAAACTATTAAAAGCCTATTTTGCGCATCCGATTATCATCAACACAATCTAATCTATCAAACTATTTACATTTGTAGTTATAAATACTCTATATCACTAACACGCAAGCCGTTTTAGTAATGAAAGCCAAATTTAACATTTTTCAACCCATTACATAAACTAATCCCATATTGTGCGCTTGTTTGACAAGCCTAATTTCTAATTACACCTCAACCTTAAAATTAATTCATGAGTGGAATTCAACTCAAAGAGACAATCCTTCGCTTGAAATATAAAGGTCTTTTTTAATCATTGGGACTGAAACGCGATAAACTAAAAAGTGTCCCACCAAAAATGCGTGAGAGTGTAAAACTAAATGTGTTTTACTAGTACGTTACTTTCCAAAACTTCTTGAATTTACTTCTATCGTGTGTGGTTATTCACAAACACTTTGTTTTTCTCTTTGTGAAAGAAAATGTGTTAAATATAATTCAAATCAATAAATTTAATGGTTTGAATAAAGAACATTTTTTTATTATTTATAACACTTAGAAAAGTGTTACTAATTATAATTCGGTACCGCGGCAGAGGTACGCAGAAAAGTGTCGCGTGCGTCTACGTAGTGTCCTATAATGTATGGATACATTGACATACTATGATTTGATTAGAAAATTAGCACAGCAAGTCGACTCTGAAATTAATTTACCTATTGAAAATAACAATGTTTGTGGCCAAGGAACCCGATAAGAAAGCCTCCTTCGTTCTGAAAATGAAAAAAATATTTGTTTAACATTAAATGTGAAGCCACTTCAATCTACCTTGTGTAACCCTGCCTTAACATTTAAAAACTTTAATCAAGTAATTAATTCGAAAGTCCCAAATAACAACTAGCATTAGAGCTACCCCTTCCATGGTGATGAAATTACTATCACAAAAATATTACATAACATGACAGAACAACTAATTTTATTTCATATTTAAACACCATCAAATTTCCAATATTCTATTTTTATACTGGCAACGTCATAAGTCTTGCAAAAAGAGTGCCACACCACAGGGCGGAGGGCAAAGTAGATCTATCTGAAACCATAATAATTGGCAGTAGATAGTCTTTAGGTATCTAAAATCTACTTTCAAAAATTTTCAGGCGCCTAAAATTTGCAATTTTTTGCCAAATTTCAAAATGTTAATTATTTAAATCTAGAATTAGAATATTTATTCCAATTCTGTTTATACGCTTTTAATATTCTAAATTTAGTATTGCTTGGGTTCGTATAAATAGAATAAGCTACATACTTTAAAATTTACAAACCAACTACATTTATTTACATTCGCTAATTTTGAAACAATGTCGAGCAATTCTCGCCTTGCTTCCTTAGAAAATTTGCAAGTTTCCAAAAGTATAAACTTCAAATATCGTACAAGTACACAGTACTTCTTCAGCAGTATTTGCCTATTCTTTAACAATTTGCAATGACATTATGTTGTGAACTGCTAATTACAGACTTGGTGATTATTTCACAAAAACTTATATTTTTTCTCGCGTCTTTTCTCATCGCTTCTATTTTATTAGCGCTCTGTCATTAGAGAAACTTGAACAATTTGCCAAATTAACGTCATATATCGTATGTCTGGTTGAAAATGGTATATAAAGTAGTTGTGGTAAATGTTGCCATCACAAAATTTGGAATGCTAGACTACCAACAAACAACATTGATATAGTCCTATCTCAGTTTATATATATTTTTTATTTGAAATCATTTAATTTTTTTAAAATTATCACCTATATAATGATGCTTTATTTCTCTCCAAAAAGACTGCTACTGAAGGCTTTTATATAAGTTCACTTTATATGAGGCTGTAGGTGTATGTTAGAACTGTCATAGCCAGTTCTAAAATACACCTCATAGTAGTTGTTCGTAGTTCTGTTTTAAACTATGACTTTACTTTCAGTAAAGTAAGCAGTCAATAATCTTCTTTTATTTGTATATATTTTAGGAGTATGTATTTAGTAAACGCTTTCGACTCCCACAGGATTAAATGCAAAGGGTCGTGATATTTTAGACTCTCTCTTTGGTTATGTAATTGTGTACATGCAATAGCGACTACAAGAACAACTGATCGATAATAGTTAATAAATCCAAATTCAATAATAATTTAAATGCAAATTAAATATTTGAACCATCGAATCTCCCTGGTTTTTTTGAACTTCGAACTTTAGGGGAAATGGGCGTTTCAATTTTAGATATTTCTTGTGTTGTGTTTATATTTTGCCTTTCATACTCGTCACAGTACAAAAGTATCGAAAGTACAATCTTGGGACGAATACGTACCACTTCGGGTGGGTTGTGTTGATCGAGTGTAGGTAATTGTGTATGTGTGTTTATTTCTTTGGCACGCTTTGTAGTCTTAACGACTTTTATTCTCGTTTTTTTGTACCAACAAATTTGCAAAAATATATGCTGTTAGCAGACATCAGCAAATATGTTTCCATTATATAATGAACTATCCATCACAATACCACAACATAATGCAGTAAACTAAAGACAAGTAATACTTGTTAATCGTTACACCAATCAATATGAGTGACGTTACATTCTTAAATTCGTGTTTGACGTCATAGGGGCACAACGCGCAAGGAAACTAACCTGATAGCGTATACACTAGTGTCACTGCGTATTTTAAAAAGTTATTTCGTCTTGAGTTTTCCAATTTAAATACTTACATCCATTTAAATACTTACATTACACCCTGAATGTTATTTAATTGTGATGAAATTTGTTAAAGCACAGTTCTTAGAGATTTTCGTAATCATATTTGTTTGTATGTACGAATTACAGATATTATTTTTCTTTTGCCTTCCGAAGACGTAAAGTACTTTACTGTTTTTCCCACGGTAGTAATATAGGTATAGTAAAATAATTTTTTTGCTAAAAAATTATAAATTAGATTATAAAATATGTTCTGTTTGCCGTGTGTCAATAATTGCTAGAATTGCTGAAAATCAACGCAAGCCGTAAGCAAGCAGTACACCACCAGTACAGTTGAGTGAAGTGAGTTCCGTGCAATCTTTCCAAATGTATTTATAAGTACCTACATTAAAATTAATGCATTTTGTTTTGTAAACAACAGACGCTTCAAAGTTAGAAGCAGTTTTTGTACACACTGTTCCTATTTGTTTTTGTTGAGTTGATTTCAAAATCTAAGCCCGCTTTACATACTAAGTTACACTTGTACAATAAATATTATATCGTGTTAATGCTCTAACGTACGTGAGGGTCGTTTTGACCCCAGTGTATCGTTGATGGGTTACTACTCCGCCTAGTGTTAGTAGGATGAGCTACCTACTGTGGAGTGTAGTCTGTTAGGGCATTAACGCAACGACTCAACCTGTAAATTAATCTACATATCACATTGAGACTAGTGCAGCACGCCGTTCCTCTGTCTCGGGTACCCGTTGTGTTCGACCTTTGTCTTCGTGGAAACTTCTGGCAGCGGCTCTACTTTCGCCTTCTTGCCTCTCTTCGGTGCAAGGTACGCTTTGTAGAAGAATTGTGCGAAGAGTACGGCATAGGAGAAGTACATGGCCATAGATAGCTTGATGTTGATTTGGCTGATGTGGCACGAGTGCGGCGCGGCGGTGGTCAGGTAGTTGTGGGCCCATATGTTGATGGACAGCCCTACGATCATCTGCGTGAGTTGCATGAAGGTGATGGTCATGGCTAGCACCTTGGGGGGGTACTTGCCCATGCTCACCAGGGCGTAGTAGGAGTACATGACACTGGAATAGGAACAAATAAGACATATCATTACGGTATATGGACAAAAGGCTAAATTCTTACAAAGGATGACAGTTTCTATACTTGTATCCTATATTTTATAGCGAAGGCCTGCTAGGTAAAACCAACAAGACGGGCTAGGTGCACTGCAAAGTATGTCAAGGTTGCTACAACATGTAACAAGTACACTAAAATCCCGGCTATCTCGATTAAAATCATTCGGAAACCAAGCCTTAATCGATATGAGGGAAAGGGAAATTTTAACTGTCACTATATTTAAACTGAAACTCATTTCGCGTCTGCATAAAGTCTGGTTGTACTGTTACTACCTGATATATGCATCAGGTAGTAGTTTACAATCCTAAAGTGAGTAGAATATACATTGGCCCGTCATACTAATCCGGTGAGGCTGTATTGGGTTTCTCTCCGCTTCCACAGTATAAGATCTGAAGAAAAAGAAAAAAAGGTCCTTTATACAAAACTGCCTGCATCACCCGCTCTAATTTCCAATTAAAATTTTGAGCGATATCTAAAAGAGTAAATTTAGGGGAAAGAATCTGGTAGGTAGTATTTGGAGTTTTTAATTCATATAACCCCTACCCTAAATATTTCCTGGCCACGACCTTACATGCTAGCACTAAGTTTCCAACAATTTTGTCATGAAGACTACTGGCAGCATATAATGTAACGCAGTAAGCGCCAGTTGATAATTGAATATAACGTGTAGTCCTATGTTTTAGTCATTTATAAAGAACTCCGTGACTGGGGACTGGAAACACTTCCAACTCCTCCTATTTTCTACTGATTAAATTCGTTGCGGGCAGTTTTTAGCATTCACTCGAGCTCTCTGCGATCATACCAAAGGGTCACAATTGGTGGCCGCTGCAGTTTCTGGAGGCACAGGAGCAGCAGTGGTGGGAAAGCGCGATGGGCCATGCCAGTTAAAAAAATGAAGGCACTAAACACTGAGCCACAAGACACTACAATCTTGTGATTTGGCCAGCTCAACGTTAATCAAAATCATTCTGGATGTCCATTCATTTTAATAATTACCCAGACAACACGTGTGTAATCTTACGTGCTAATCTCAATAATGTTTCTCGTTGAAATAAATGATTTAATCCTCAAAAAGACCTGCTACAAGGATTACTTGGGGAGGCTCTAATTTACAACATGTGTGTCTCGTGGTAAAATGTTTGCGTGTTCGTGGTAAGTGTGTATGTTGTGTTGTCCCTGGTCGGAGATCCCGAGTCGGATCACACAAGAATTGTTATAATAAGAAGTATTATTATTACAAGTACACGTGTATGCGTAAATACAATTTTGCCTATTTTCAGGCTTGTTATTGTTATAACTGTTATTAGAAATTGAAAAATTCAAATATAATTTATCGTTTGGTCTGGTCAGTATTCGAAACCGGGACCTCACGTACGTGGGTGAACACGCTCACCACTAGAGCTCGAGGTAGATGTTTGTAATATAGGTTCTCATAACAGCGGTAAATTGTCATCATCCCGCCCTTCTTCGTTCGCAGATAAACAAATGCATCTTTCATAGGCAATTGTCCGGCATGACTACGCGCTTAATTAGAGTCATATTAAGTAATTATTTGTTTTTATTAGGGACTTGGATGAATAAAGCTATGATGAGATAAGACTATATGCGACGCATTGGGCATTTTAAATATTATAAAACAAAGTCCCCAAAAACTATGTCTGTAAGTGATTGAGTTTCTGAAAATTTACAGAACGGACTGTCATGCGGTTTTCACTTTTGAATGGACCGATTCACGAGGAATGTTTAGTGTAGTTTGTTAAGTTTATGACCCTGTTGTTGACGGGTAAATCGCTACTTACTAATAAGACGTAGTGTCATTGTTAAATCGCTACTTACTAATAAGACGTAGTGTCATTGTTAAATCGCTACTTACTAATAAGACGTAGTGTCATTGTTAAATTCCGTCTGCTCGCACTACCGGGGCAATATCTCGCTATGACACGATGTGAAGTAAGAAATAGTGCCATGCTGCATTGCAGCTGAATTGGGCCAGCAAGGCCGAGGTCTCGCTTACGTGATACCGCCCCCAAGCAACGACGTGTTCTGTGCGGTTTGAGTTCACGTTTGACTATTTGGAGGAGGGGGAGGGACGGAGGGTAACACACTTCAATCACAACTATATCGATGTTTTGTGGACTTCTGCAGTCACCAAAAGGCTCTGACTGCTAGTTTGCCGTCTTATGCTAGTAAAAAAGTGGCTACGCTGTAACGCATTGTGCGGTCTGTGAAAGACCGTCTGGCCCATTGGGACGAAAAAAGGATCGTGGGAATGTCTAGAAGAGACATCTTACCATCAGGCATTCCAAATGCTTGTTTACGGGAGGTACCTCTCGCTCACATGTTAACGTTCAAAACGTCTCCATAACAGTTATGCAGATGTATACGTAAGTCATCAAATGGCGAATATCATAGGCGTTTGCCATCATATGCTATAGACAATATAATATCTATAGCGTTTACGAAATTAAATTACGAATCATCATTAAAAAAGATGTTTTCGTTTGCTGCTCCTTTTTCTGTCAAAGTTACGAACTAGCACGCGTCAATATTACGTAACCCCCAGGGCCTAGAGTGTAGTGACGTCATAGGTGTGTGCGTGGTGGTCAAGGTGAACCGGGTCACAACTAGCTATCATCATCAGCTCGTTTCTGTGCTGTCGTAGGTCTCATTTTCTAAACACTAGATTTATCTAAGCATGCACCACTTCGTTAAGCCCGGGGGCAGTTTTCCCATGTTCCCATTAATTTTCACAGGTTTTGGTTAAAAGTAATTAAACATTAATCTGCCAGTTAAAAGTTTAGCATCGCATAACTACTCGACACTTTTATAATTAAAGTGGCCTTTAATATAACTTCCGAACACATTTGATAGATGTTCCTTTTTGGATAGGTATTTCAATGGTAGTGAACGCATTTTAGTAATCATACTAATTTAGATTTTGAGTACTGCTGAAAACTTTGTGTACTGCTTACTCTTTGTGTACGGGACCCTATTGCCAGTGCTATGAATATTCTTATTGATGTGTCAGCTCTGACATAACGCCTGCGTCATAATAACGTAAATAATACTTTATCCCCGTCGTCGTCATCATACATAACACCTCAGTTTAGCATTGCCCAACGCTTAGCGTATCTTAGAGCAGACATCTGGTGGTGGTGATAACGTTTTTCTTGTATATCGATAGCGCTAGCTGAATGCATAATAAATTATGACGTTCTACTGACGTTCCGAGGTATTTTAATGTTCCTGTGGGTCGAGCTCGCGAGCGAGAGAGCATAAAATTGTCTCTTCCACTCCATTGGGCAATGCGTTCACAGATAATTTAAAGAACCATTATCACAAAAAAATACTTTTTTTAGCATAAGGGGCAAATGAGCATCCGGATCACAAGATGGTAAGTAATCATCAGAGCCAAAAATATATCCGCAACACGTGTATACACACGTTTATGTAGATATGTCGCCTATCTCTCAGAGATAAATATACTCTTTATTTGTAGGTCCTAAGTCGTATATGTTAGTTATTATGGATATTATTGATGCCCATAAACATCCGCTCATCCAGACGTTATGCGGATACGTTGATCTGCTTTACCCCAACCCGCAATGTGTCATTGAACTATCGACTTTTATATCTCTTCAATCGATTTGGCACAATAGTTGAAAGCAATTGAAGGTCATTGTCCCATGAGCCACGTAATGCGGTTCTTAAATGTGAATAGAATTCGGCACAGATGTAGATAACAATTAGGAATATTGTAGACTTCCTTGAAGCCCAAAAAAATAATGATACCCATGATAGCGAGCAAAGCCGTGGGCAAAGGTTATCAGAACAATTCACGCTCGAGTATCTATCTGAAAAATATTTGTTTTGCAAATTGGATTCACTCTTCTATTTTCTTCCGATTAAATACGTTGCGGGTTCAGTTTCAATGTTACCAAAGGATCAAAGTAGTGGTTCCCGCTTGCGATCCAGACATCAGAGCAAATAGCAGCTGCGGGGACGCATCCTACCCCCTAATGTGCCACCGGTTACGCACAAATCATACGCATGGGCCTTTAGCTATAGGGCAGCATACCTGTGTACGCAGTAATTCATGACGACGAACCACCTCGCGGAGGACGTGTACTCGGTGAAGGAGAACCAGGTGTACAGCAGCACGGTGATGTGGTGGTACCAGTGCAGGAATATCAGCGGCTTCTTGCGCAGCACTATAAACACCGTGTCACCCAGTTCGGGCAGCTTGGACAGCACGAACATCATCGTCCAAAATCCGGACACCTTGTCTTGCTCGATGAAACTGAAATTAAACGAAAATAATCTTTATTTTTTTGTATAAGGGGCGCAAAACCAGAGCATCTTGTCTTGCTCGATTAAACTGAAATTAAACAAAAATAAACTTTGGTTTTGTATAAAAAGAGGCGTGGCCTACAGTATTTTCTTAAAAAGTTTTTTTTAAAATACTTTATCCGCCCCTCTCTCAGTCTCTGCACGTTCAATATATCTCTATATATTTCATTCCAAATATAGTTGATTCTGTAGGTATAACAATCACATTTGAAGTTCAGTAATTAAGAATGAATAATTAAAGTCAAACTTAACGTTGGAAAACCTTAATAATAAATTAAAAGAGCTCGCTGCTACTTTTCATCATGCAGTAGCTGTGGTGACAAATGAGATTTAACGCTCATTCATAACTATCCGCATAATTCTTGTGCAGGCGTGCTGTCCTCCTTCCATCCTCCAAGTGGTTCCGGTTATTTACGGACAATACCCAGAAACAAAACTAACCTAAGAAAAACATACACTTTCTATGTTATGGAACGTAATAGGATTAGGTATAGAAGTGAAAATACCTTGTACCAAAAATGATAAGGAATTCGAAACGCCTATCCTCTTTAAATCCGGTTATACTCGTAAACCGTCATAGGTACAATATCCGGACGTCATTGCACCCTGTATATTTTATTTATAACTAGCGATCAACAAATTATAAACGTGAATCGCTCTATCCATGAGTGGAAATCGCGTGAAAATCCTTTCACTTTTTTTGATTTTGAGAAAATTGACCACTGGTTGGTGGTGGATTTATCTGTAATAAAATATATACTGTTTGAGAAATTAAACAGCCAGAATTCTACTTTCGTTACATATTCTCAATCAGAATCGAGTACAGAATATCATTTTCTGTGATTTCGTACAGTTTAATTAGCAATCAATCTGTATGTGTTTTGTCATACGATTAATTATAAAGAATACATAACCATCCGGAGTTTTTATTTGTGGTAATTAATTATTGTAAAATTTTAAAAGAATAAATTCGTTTAGTTTATTTCTCTGATCAGGATAGATTGACGTACAAAAAAAGATTTATAAAATACTATTCTGAATATAATTATTTGTAGTTTTGAGTTTAATAGCTATATAATTTATATGACAATGTGTTACAATTCATGTCAAAATCAATAAAAGGCATTACCAATTTTTAAAGAGACTAGACTATAAGACGTTTAACTAAGACTTTTAAATACATTTATTTCATCCCTGTCTCTCCACATTCACAATCATGAACAAAGTTATTATATGTGACAGGCCATGACAGTGGTAGCAATACAGTTTTTAATTAGGGTTAGTGAAAGGTATGAAGTGTTATCTGGCAGTCGTCGGAGACTCCCGGCTCCAACTTGGATGGTCCTTTGTATATAATTGTTCCTACTATTGAAGTTGAGGATTATAATGATATCATTCCTTAATTTTACATCCAAACTTTAAAATGGAAAAAAAAAAGAAAAAAGAAAGGACTAGCGCTCCGTTTTTATGAAATTTAATTCTTATTTCATATATTTTATATCACGAATATATAGGTTCACGGCGGAAAAGATAGAACTATTTAATTATGATTAGGGGATGGCAGACAGCGTCAGCCATCCTAAATATATCCATCCTCACCATCGCAAAAAGGAGAAAAGTAACATTTCTTCAACACAGAGGACATTAATCCCTACAGTCAAAGATGACAGATATGCTTTTTTATAAAATGTTTATGTAGCAGAACATAATTGCTACAAATGTAATACACAATCCATCCATCTCTGTTTGAAAGGGTGAGGGGGTCTATAGTGACCGCCACCTCAGCTTACTAACAAACACTAATAAACGTTTTTAATTTACGACCGAAGGCGAAAACGAATAGGGCGTACTGTTCGAACACGAGTTATTAAAATCATGGCTTCTACAACTAGAACCACTCAATACAGGTAGAGTATAGGTGGCCCAACGAGTTTATATATCGCACAAACTCTCGCCCTTTTAACATAGGCCGTAAAACTTTACACAATCGAGTGTAAAGTACCTTAGACAAAGGCTTTATTCCAGTTTACGATAGGGATACACCATACACTTCAAGAGTGTAAGGTATACACCGCGTATATATGTATGCGCGAGAGAGTAACTATTATTGAGACTTTTTCGACACTACAATTATATGAAGATCCTTAACAAATGAGGTGTGAACATTACCTAATTAAATTAATGTCCGACATAAATATAGCCATTTGTGTCGTAGTCCAAACTTAGCTTTAGCATTAATTAGTGTTAGTCAGTCGTGTCGTCTATTTACAACATTATTATTATTATTTTAGTTTGCCATGTTTGATCACGATGAACATTATTATTTTAACATTTATTTAGTAATAATTAACGGCACACTGTTATATGCGACGTTTCGGACATATCCTCTGTGTGTTCGGGACAAACAAATAAAAATGTAAATTAGCAAACATTGCCGGGTTTTATAAAAACATGTGTTTAGTTTATCTACCTACGTAAGAACATCCTTGTCATTTAGAGTCCGAGGGGCTAACATTATAAATGCGATACTTTGTGTGTTTGTTTGTTATTATTTTGCGAAAAAACTGCTGACCGGAATTGGATGAATTTTGGCACAGGTACTGTACACTATCTGGTAACATTACAACTGATTATAATGGTATTGCGAGAGATATAGATATTACGCGGCTGAAATCAGGGTACAGCTAGTCAAAGATAACATAATAAAACCAATTGAGAGTTGTTGCAAACTTCAGCTCTCATCATTTTTAGCAACCAACTTCATCCTGTGAATATCTGGGAAAAAAACGTGAAAAGTCACACTCAAACACCGAAAGTATCAAGTGTAACTTTAATAGGACGTAGATTGTGTGTTTTTTGTGCGAAAACTTTTTACTGTTGAATTCATTGGGTAGTCAAATATTCTTGGTTACATTTTTTTTGATACTTGTCGCCATCTTGGCTTATGATTGTCACCTACTTTATGACACATAAAAAAATTGAGAACAAATCGATTGACGTAAGAATAATTACAGTTGGCTGCAGCGTTACAACGTGACGGGCAACCAAGGGCGGCCCAATTAATGTTATACATAAGTATGATCTACAATTACAAAAATATTGTAAGAATATATTTTCATCATTCAAAACATAAATTTGATGAACATGTAAAACAAACATTGCATCAGTGGGGAGGTAATTAAAAATGCAGGTTGAATTGATATAAATTCGTATCCAACTCCATGGCCACATATGATTATGGTTATCCATTTGACTAACGGTCGCATTCAATATTGAATCTATTGACAGGTTTGGTTACTAGAGACAGATTTCTGACTTAGTAACTTATCTTACCGTCCCTACTCCGTCTCGCACAAGGAAATCTGCTTGCAAAGGTATTTTTGCGATATATAAAGTTGGCAGCTCATAAGTGTAGGTACGATTACCCGATATTTCTTTTCGGCAATTCGATGAGGCGATCCGTCCATTAGCCACCCCCTTTTGAATATCAGAAAACAGAATTTTAGGAAGAGGTAGTGCCATTCTGCATAGGAGGTGAAAGTGGCATGCATGGTGCATGACACTATGTAACGGAACTGGGCCGGCAAGATCGGGGAAGTACCACTCGCTCACTTGATACCTTGATTGATGATATATTGTTTGTGAGTAGCCGGTGGCCCATTCGGGGGGGGGGGATGAATAGTAGGGACAAAAACCATCAACGACAAACTCCACCCAGTCGATACGAAATATAATAGTAGGGACCAAAACCATCAACGACAACCTCCACCCAGTCGATACGAAATATAATAGTAGGGACCAAAACCAGCAACGACATACTCCACCCAGTCGATACGAAATATAATAGTAGGGACCAAAACCATCAACGACAAACTCCACCCAGTCGATACGAAATATAATAGTAGGGACCAAAACCATCAACGTCAAACTCCACCCAATCGATACGAAATATAATAGT
>JAFELO010001142.1:260341-281589 GCA_017140195.1 Eumaeus atala
ACCCAGTCGATACGAAATATAATAGTAGGGACCAAAACCATCAACGTCAAACTCCACCCAGTCGATACGAAATATAATTCATAGTAAATCCTTAGTCCTCTCCTCCTCCTCCAGAACTATGCAATTTTGAAGTTCTACCTCTTGGTATTTTACTTTCTATTTAGCTATTTACATATTCAAATTATATGTGTATTGTTTATATCTTCAAATTTAAATGCCAAAATACCGACTATCAAATAACTTTTGTTCTCTGCTCCCGTTGTACAACTCTGTTCTGGACGTGCAGTCCCAATTCGGCTGCTAGCAACGTCAAAGCGGTCTTACAAGGTACTTAGTAGACAAATAAAAGAATATATTAATATCTGCATCGTTAAAACCCGAATTATAGGACGTCATCATAATCAGACATCATCAACTGCTGAACACACGTCACATTGTTTTATTGAACAGAAAACTGCGAGGGGTTACAATTATTCAAATTCAAATAAATGTTGAACACGGATACATTTGAAAATAACATTCCAAATAGATTAAATGCATGTTTACGCTAAATATCACGGATATAAGACAGGGGAATGCAAATTAGATGTTTGTTTAGGCACTGAGGCCACTGACTGCACTTAGTACTCAAGTGGTCGATCTTCTATGATTGTGTCGTCACGTCAATCAATGTTGACAGTAAATAAACATTTGCAGAGGTCTGTGGAATCTTACTACTTACTCCGTATGTTTCGTGTTTTCAATTTCACCCTTCCTCTATATCAATCCCAAGGAAACCATTCTTCTTTATCTGGGTTAAAAAGTATCCCACCAAAAACATCCGTAAAGGACTAGCCAAGCCACAACGGAGCTGCTTTGTTTCTGTATAAAAAGTAAAAGAAATCTTTAAGCAGAGACAAGTTCACGGTTCCTTTTTATTTTAGTATAGTTAAGTTAAGTTTCTAATATACTATAGTATAGTTACATTTTTGTCACTGGTCGTTGCATTCTCTTTATACACATTTACTTGTTGGCAAATTCTATCCAAGGTCCAGCATTTGCATGGCACTGCACCCGGATTGGGCGGGCACGACCGAGGTACCGTAAAGCTACGCGATGTAGCCACAGCAATGTTTGATATCAAGTTTTCCACGTCATTAACTCATAACTCTAATATCATCGCAATGGAATGTAGAATGAGAATTGAGATTCATGAATCTCAATTTTCTCTTTGTCTATCCGTCTGTGTCATCAAGATGACTGATAAATGTCGCCAAAAGATTAATAATTTTACTACCAACTGAAAAGAGGCACTTCCCCGGTCGCACTGGCAAATCCTAGCTGACATGCAGCAAACATGATGCATGCGGACGAGTATGACGTTATTATGTTATCTTCATTTCAGCTTAAAGCTTCCATTATAGCAAGCACTAATTACGCCGACTTAAGTTTTTATGCTTTTGCAAAAAGAAAACGAAGTATGTCAAAACCAAATCCGTCTCGTTATTTACGGGCTCTACTATTTTTGGTGCTGGCCAATTATAATCGTGTGGCGAAGTGCGCACTACCTCTGTAGTGCCAAGTTGCATTGCTGCCGAATAAGGCCGGTGCAACTAGGGAGGCATTTTTCGCTCACACGAGACCGCCGCAAAGTAGTACTTATTCATGCTGCTTATTCACTTATTCATACAATTTTGTCTTTGAATAAATAAATAAACCTTATATAATTTTTCCACAATTATATATTTTTCAATTTTATTTTCCACAATTATATATTTTTAAACATTTACGACCGGTTTCCATTATATACGGTCATTCTGATGGTGATAACTCGAAACCGGTCGTAAATGTAAATTGAAAAATATATAATTGTGGAAAAATTATATAAGGTTTATTTATTTATTCAAGAACAAAACTACATAATTATACACTTATTCTAGTAGTAAGTCGAAACCGGTCGTAAATGAAAATTGAAAAATAAATTCTTGTTAACATGAATAGTCATCAAGAGGTGACAATACATTCAATCAGTTAGATTTTGTTTTAGTTGCAGTTTGTTTCCGGCGGCCCATTAAAAGGAGAAAAGGACAACACGTTTGCATAAAAATGTATATGACTGCACATTTGACTCCTTACACTATAAGACAGGCGTAGTCTACGTGATCGGAGATGCTACTGGACGGAGATAGCCACACAACCTGGTCGTCACCTGCGTTAAATTCGTTGTGGTAACGCGAGTGAGTTGTTATTAATTTGTTTAATTTAGTTATTTTTGTAAGTTTTAATTCAATACTTGTTTCTTTTTGTGTTGTGTATCAATTAATTTATTTATTCTCTCTCTCTCTCTCCCATACAAGTTACGTGAACAGGCCGCCACGGGCTGTCACGTCCGTTAGAAAGTGATATATTACACAATGATACGCTCGCTTCTAAGTGTTACGACTGTTTAATTGCTCACCACAAACCCATGGAGTCGTGGAGGAAATACAACAGACCGTAGACACTCCTGTGTCTTACGCATACGGAGATACGGGGGAATACTATAAAAAACTCGTACCGGTCAAGTACGAGAAGGACGCGCACGGAAGGTTCCCGCGCCATTCAATACATAAAAATTTTGTTTCTTGTATGGGAGTCCCCTTAAATAATTATTTTATTCTGTTTTTTAGTAATTGTTGTTATATAACAGAAAATACACCCGTGAACATTTCAACTCTAGCTAACACGGTTCACATATACAGCCTGGTGACAGACGGACGACACACAGACGAGTCTTAGTAATAGGTTATCGTTTTTAACCTTTGAGGACGGAACGCTAAAAAACTAATAGTCTTAGCTGTGTCGATTTAGATTGAATGACCGCCGAGCTTTTTTCAAGTCAAGTGACTAACTAGATGGCGCCATACTTGTCTTTAGAGTTCGACGTAACTGGATGTAAGGTAAACATATAATGAGCGCGAAATATGTGTGAATGTCAAGGATTTGAAGTTTCCTATTGCAGTTTCCGGTAAAGAAGATATCCACTTTGATTGAACAAATTGAAACTATATAGCGAGACTACCAAATATTAATTAATTTAGATATTGAAATCACGGTGTTACGGTAATTTCACGTGCCGTGGTCACGGGAGAATCAAAGTGTCAGACCTGATGTTACAGTCTAACTTCGTAAATAATAAAGCTGGGCGTCTAAATAATTAAAATTATGCACTAAAAATTGTTAATAAAAAAATACTGAAAATAAAAAGAACAAGGCTAGATAGTAGGCCACATCTACCGTCATTGCCACACCAAGTATATTTTTGCCGCGCCATTTTAAATGTGTCCCGAGTGTAGAAGCGACCAGCCATGTCGTTTTCATTCAGATAACGATTGTTTTTTTTTACTTTTAATATATTTTTTATTACAAGCATTACGGTGATGATAACCATTATTATACATATATTATACAAGCATTACATTTATGATAACCCTTGATCTTGAGATAAGAGGTAATAAAAATATTATATACAAACAAGGTACGCGCGAAAATCATAATCCTTTCCATATACAGTTCTATAATATTGAGGCATCTAAAAATTTAAGCGAAATAACAAAGCATGAAAATAGACTTTTTTTTGGTCGGGAAAATGTGCATTTACCGCGGGGCCCGGGGCCCGGGGAAAATTAAAACCCCGCGGATGACAACGCCCGCCCGATGTATGGATGAATCTTTGTTTGCGTGGGGCCGACAAAATTTTGTCCGATTTAACAACAAAAAGACACAACTTTGTGCGTTTACCGCTAAAAAATCCCCTTCTCCGTATCTCCTCGCTTCGAAGATTCCCCGGGGAGTATTCCGGGAGTTGTTCGGATTAATACCAGCAGCTAAATTCCACTCTCGGACATCACGGCGGAACTCCAAGTTCCACCGCCACCACCTTGATGTCCGAAAGTCTACTGTTCGTTTCAAGTGCAATTTCCTACTGCACAACTTCGATGTGGAACCAGCTGCCACCGTCGGTATTTCCGAACCGGTTATGGGGTTCTTCAAGAAAAGAGCTTACTCCCATCTTAAAGAACGGCAACACGCCTGCATAACCTCGGGTCATGCGCGGATGTCTATGGGCGGCGGTAGTTACGTACACCCGCTCGTTTGCCCCTTATCCTATAAAAAAGCACCACAGCGATTTTAAGCGTTATGCTCAACACCCTTGTGAGATAGCAATACTCCTTTAAGTTTCCTCGCAAGTTTCGTTAACACTTAAATAAACAGAAATCATATATAGGGGATCAATATGTAGGAAATGTTAGGGGCAAATAAATATCAATATCATAATGGTAGTTCCGTGTTGTAAGAGTGCTAATGGTTCTATGAATATGTTGTGGCCGAAAGTGTTAGGCACGAGGCCGCGGACTGATGGACTTTAACACGTGGCCGACCTTTAGGTTAATTATAACAAGTTGGTCCATTTCATCATTTATTAATTCTTTCACGCGCGAGATACGTGCGAGAGGCGCTCCCCGGCGCCGGCCCGATGAGCGTCAGTCGGTGCCTTGTGATGACATGCGACGCCCATAGAGATGAGTATAATTGTTGCCCTCCTTTTCTTCTCCCCACTAATAGGCCATCGTATTAACGAATACAGTTATTGATGTGTGAGTGCGCATCACTATGAGTACTAAAGTAACTAAGTTTATTTCTTTTTTTTTTCAGTACAGGGGGACAACCGAGCAGTCAGAGCATTGAGATGACTACCGAACGCCATAAACTACTACCGCTAGTAGTTACTGTACCCCCCCCCCCCCTCGTGGCCGGACCAATGCGGTTGTAACGCTGTTCAGACAGTGCAGAACGCTGATACTTTCATATAATATGCATTCGATTTTATTATTTTAATTAAATTAAATGTTGCCCACACTGCGATATGCGGACAATGTTATAACTTGTGCGGTACACAACACCGTCAAACACATTATGACGTACGACATTTAGTTTTATTAGGTGCCCGTAAGGAGGTTGTACAGCCAAATGCGATGTCGAATTTTTTTTTAATAATTTTGATCGAATTTCGATCTAAGGGCGCGATCAGTAGTTAAAAAACGATTTGCAATACACACCACCACTACATTTCTCTTTTATGTATCCTAATTCCTATGTACAGACGTCGGAATCGTTATATTCATAAAGGCAACGGATCTAGTCCGAGCAGCTCTTGTTACTACTTACTAGTATGTAACTAACCGCTTAATATGGCGTTAGCGCAGTGTGACAACCAGTCTTACAGACTATGTATGACGAATCTCTGCTCTCTGCCCTCTGGTAAAGCCTACACAATGCATCAATATTTGTTACTTATGATCAGAAGGACAGTCTGCACGTTCGCCCTACTATGAAAAACTATGTCCCGCATAATAACAACATTCTTTAGCTGACATATGGAGAGGTAACAAAATAGACCACATTATTTATTTAGTCGGCTGCGCCAGAAGGAGGCTAATGCTTTTCGAGTGTATGTATGTTTTCATGATCTCCGCCAGTGTGAAGCTGAACGCACTGACGGATTTTAAGTGTCGGTAACGCGATAGACACCGGGCGTATTTCTATACTATACTAATAATATAACGCTGAAGTGTTTGTTTCTTTCACGCGTTAATCTCAGGAACTACTGGCCCATTTCAAAAACTATTTTTGTGCTGAACAATCAATTTATAGAGGACGGTTATTATAGGCTTTATAACATGACGCGTCGACCAATAGGACCGGAGCTACACGTGCGTAACCGCGGGGCGCTGCTAGCTTAAATATACTTTAGGTAGTATACATATATTTGTACTAGCCGCGCCCGGCGGTTAATAAAATTTGATAGTCAGTATATTTCAATTTAATATCAGGTTGTTGCGTCTCGTATGTAACAATTTATCTTTTTTTGTATGATATAGTGGGACAAACGAGAAACAAAGTCGCCTTTTCATGACTACCAACGCCCACAAAGAACCACTAAGCTTCTGCGTTACTCACAAACTACTCCACCGGCTACTCACAAGTCGCACGAAAAGTGACACTGAGGTTGTCACTTTGCGGCGGTGTCACGTGCGGGAGATGCACCTACCCTGTAGCGCGCTCCAAGTTCCGCTGCAATGCACCATGTCACTAAGTATTACTGAAATCTTATCTACACCCTTGCATATACCAATAAATAGAGTCAATTTGGGTGAAGATAGCGGAAACGTTCGTTTGTACAGTACAGGCCATGTGGAGACTGATGATGACACAGCCCACGTCTCATAAATAACACATACATATGAACAAAAATATTTCAACTTTTGAATAACGTATTATCTACAACGAGTTTATTACATTAACACAATGTATTGACTCAATAAGTTAATAATAATTTATGCAAATAATCTGCATATTGTATTAGAACGTGTCAAGTTGGAAGGTATACGGTTTGGTACTTTACAATTTTTACAAAAATTAATCTAATTTTTTTTAAAACAAAATGCTACCGTTACGTTATGCTTCCTGAAAGCACTTCCACATTCCACGTATATTTTTTCAATAGTATAAGGGGGCAAACGAGAGATCGGAGCCCCCCGCCCACTAGCGATGCCCATAGACCCATCATAGCATTACCGTTGTCGTGCAGATGTGTTGTACCCTTTCCTCCTCCCCTTCAATAGATCACATAGCTTAGCTGCAACTTTATGGCGGTGTCATTTGAGCGAGATACACGTCTCCGGTGATCCTGGCCCAATTCGCCCACAATGCAACTTAATACCAAAACTCGGCGACATTATTGTATAATATCTTAATATATAAAAAATTCCTGTCACGATGTATATCCGAGCAAACTGCCGGAACTACTGGATCGGTTTTAATGAAATTTTGCACAGAGAAAATTTATCCTCGTTACAAAAATTATAGTCTATTCTATTTCAATTAATGGCCACGTTATCTTACCGCCACAGCAACGCATGGCCTGCAAGGAATGTGCCAGCACACACGTCCGACACACACTTGGCCGGTTCAATTATGTTCGACCAGCTCGTTCTTGGCAAATGTTTGGCAACACCACAGGCTGGCCCTTTACGTTATCCAACTGCGGTTATTGCGTCGTTATGTCAGAACACTACAATCGCCTCAATTTAACTGTTTCACGGCTAGTGTACTGTGTAGTAGAACAAACAAAGGCTGCATTCCAAGAATGACTGCCGTTAATGCTCAGTTGTCAAATCCATATTCCTGCAACAAATTTCACAACTGACTCGCGGTAAATTTTGGAACGCAGCTAAAACTGTACGACGAAATCAAGAATACAATTCCCGTCTGTCAATATTGTGCCAAAAAATATTGCGCATACATATCTGCAGTTTACAATTTTTTTTATCTTGGACCTGTCAGCCACCATAACGTTACCAGACGATCGGACAAAGTTCCCCCGGACGTCTTGTCCGTCCGGATTATGTTTTGAGGTTTATAAGTGTAACTCTATGTGGGTAAAGTACTAGTGTAACATCTAACGAATTAAATTTATCTCTCTCTGTTATCGAACGGAAAAAATCAGAATGTAGGTTGTGTTCCAAAGTTTACAGTCAGTACTGCTCAGTTGTCAGATTCGTTGCCGCTGTAAAGGTTTGACGACTGTTATACTTCTAACACTTCAGCACTCGGTACTGGCAGTTCGTTTTGGAAATAATCCACATACGAACACCGTAAATATTAAAATTAAATATAATGGAAGTAAAATTTAATTTTATATCCAAATTTTTAATTTTACCTGTAGGTAAAATATAATGTTAAATGAGTTGACTGTGCATACATTATATGATTACTAAATGCAACAAATGCATAAATGTTTTTGCCATATTTTAAATTATGTATAATTTAAAATATAGTGCGCAATATTTTCCTGTTCAGCAAAGCCGCTCTGTTGTACAAATTGGCCATTTTCAAGAATCACTTTACGATTGCTTTGTGTGTGCCAGCCCATTGTGTCGTGGCACCGACGCGGCAGGTCCCGTGAACAGTTGATAACACAACAATAAAACTGTTCAATAGTAGACGTACCAATTACCATTCACAAGTTAAGGCTGGGGTTGAACCGGTGGTACACTTGCCAACACTAAGGGCCTTCAGTGGATGAGAGAAGCAACCAATCGTGAGAAGTGGAAATCCAATGAGGAGACGTGCACCCAACAGTGGGTGAGAATGGGTGGAGGAAGAATGTTTTTTGCTGACGTTTAAAGTCTTTCTTACAATTCTATTATGAATAAAAACATTTTCATTTCATTGGGGGGATGGTGTGTTCCCGACTGTTACTACAAACTGTGTGTATAAACGTCGGTGTTCCGCAAATATGTAGTATGTGTGGTGTGCGTGTGGCTGTAGAAATAACTCTTCATATACTAACGAAAGGGACCACCAATCCAAACCACCTCATACCTCATCTTCAAGAGCCGTGGCTGCTTTAATTCGAACAATTAATTACGTTGTTATGCCAATTAAATCATCATCATAATGTGTCCAATGTCGCCACAGACATGTTTAAACGTAACACAGTTATAAATAATGAAACCTGACAAACAATAATTAATTAACAACACGATATAGTGCCGCCTATACGTTACTGAATATACAGATGTTAACGGGCGTGAATATAATTCCTCATTTGTGCCCCTACGTATAAAAAAAGCTTATCTCACTTGTATATAACTTTGGAGACATATTCATTGCAGTAATAACGAATAGATATAGAAGCTAAATATAGCTTCTATATCTATCTGGCATTTAGCTAATATATCTATTTACAATTATTGTATTTAGCATGCAGTATAATAATATTGCATGCAGAATTGGTTCCATATGATTCTAGATTATATGTATGAGCCGTTATCTCAACATTTATAGGTCTTTTACAGAATTGGGGAGTCGATACGACACAGAGGGATTTAATCGAGATTAGTAGTTTTCATATACTACTGTATATGAATTCGTACAAGTTGAAACTCCTATTAATTATGTAACTCTAATAACGTATTATAGTACCATCTCCCCGAAAGATTACTGTCTCTGTAAGTAATCGTTTTCTTCCAAATCGACTAAATGGATTTTCATGTAGTTTCACCGCAAAAGTGAAGAGATCTATCTCCGATGTGGGTTTCAGTGTATAATTTGTTGGCGCCTATTATTCACGGCCAGAGACGGGGTGGTTGTGGACGGTGTCGTGAGTAAACGCGAGGTCGGTGGTAATGCAGCACGGCACTACTGTTAGGACGAGATTAAATGTCGCCGCATTGTGAAAAAATTATCAGATCTCAAATAAGGCCACAAACACCGTGCCCATTACCTATCGGGGGCGCCCCCAGCTTTAACATTCGACGCATACGAAGACACGGGTCAAGCTAGTACGCAGTAAGTAATAGATATAATGCAAACGTTATTCCGTGTCCATGCGTGACTAAAGGCAAAAGCACTATTGGGACAAAATAAATTGTAGTAGCAGATGTTATAATAGATGTATCGCAATTGTAGTAGCAGATGTTATAATAGATGTATCGCAATTGCAGAGATCAACACCAAGTGGTGAGAAAAAGACAATATGTTGCATTATATAAAATAAAGGCATGTCCATCTTAAACAATGATCATAGCTATCAAAATAGCATCTGCTTGGGCATTCAAGTGGCTGTTTGACCCAGTGACCGAACTCTGATCGTCCCAGGTTCCAATCCCGGGTCGGACCAAAAACAGTTCGGATTTTCTTTTCAATTTCTACTGTCTTCATCCACTGTTAAGTGGATGGTCGCGCATTTTTCGAAGAGGCAGTGCCATGTTGCATTGCAGCAGAATTAGGCCGATGATTGTGGGGGGGGGTTTCCCTTTTGCTCACCTAACACTGCCGTCCGCCAGCAAACGGCCCGTCGGCGGGGAAGAGGGCAGCTTAGTCTGTTCAAAACCTGTGTAATGTCGACAATGTCAGGTTGACATTGAAGGTGAAGTGTGTATGAGACTGTATTTATTAAGTTTGCTAAGTAGAAAAAAAGTCTGTCGCTGTCGACCCGGGCACCCCACCACGGCGGCCTAAAGCTCTGTTTGTCGTAGCACCTTGCTGACTCCGACTTACCGAAAAATTCGGGTGGAAATAACAATGCGGTTGGAAACACCAATGAGAAAATCATGTTAATTCCTGCGATAAAAAAAAGAAGATGTGTTGTCCACGTTAATTTGAATTTCAGGTGAATATTTTTTCACCAAACGTTAAAACTCATGTCGCTTGTCTCGTCTGGTACAGATTAAATTGAGAGTTTAACATAAGATGGATGTAAAATTTACAGAGATTTTGTTTTAATTACTTCCTTATGTTGCCAGCGATTTATGAGCACAAGTAATGCATTCACTTGAAAAAATTGCAAAGAAATGAAAAATAAAGATCTTTAATTTTACCCGCACAGTTATACTTTCACAATAAGAAACTATTTATTTTAAAAACCAAAAATACCGTGAACTGCAAAAGATATTTTCTTTTAGTGGTCTTAAGGACAAGGCATTTAATCAGACCAGGCGAATGAGCGAACGCGCCAGAGTGCATTTTAAATATGTACATAAAGAATCATTTGGGTAAGACAATGATCCTGAAAATTTACTGCTTTATTTTCTTTTTTACAATTTTTTACAAGTACCTAACCTATTTCAATGCTAAGCTCTGATCGGTTCTGGAATCGTAGCTCCCGCCGGTAACGGCCGTTTTCAATATGCTTTAATTTTATTTAATTACGACACAGAATTTTTACATTCGTATGGAACTTCGGCAAGGAATATTTAAAAATTCGAGCCAAGTCCATCGAGATTAGAATATAGATAACAATTTAGAATATTCCGTCTTAGTACCTACTCATGACACTAAAGCAAAGTTACTAAATGCTTATTCATTATTGCCTTTTTCTTGAAATGAATTTCAAATATAACCTTTTGTTTATATTAGATAAGGACGTATGCGAATAGAAATCGTAACTACAGATTACATAATATGCAAGATAAGTTATACACTCCAAATCACTTCAGCCGCTGTGTAATGGCATTTTAAAGTAATTTACCAACTAATTAGTACTTTTTTGTACAGCACAATGAAGCAAACGAGCAGCTGTCCTTTTTTATGACTACTGACGCACATACGAGTAGATTTTCTGTACTTACCTCTTGCTCTATATTATAGCTGTCGCTTGAGGGAGGTATAATGACAACACTGGAAACTAGGGACATTTCATTTCCGTTTTTTCGAAACAGAAAGTGTAACGCTTTGAATCTGTTTTCAAAAATACTTGTTTATAAGTGTTAATAACTATATAGTTTAATGTTCGCATAAAAACACGCTTCGCCTTTCCTGCTGTCCTGTTACAGGAATTATTCTGTGACAGATTCAATGTGTAGTACTTATGTAAGTTTTACAATTACCAATGTGTTTTTGAGGTACTGATAAAAGACGAAACTGGCTAGTAGTATTTATTTATTTTACATTATTCATAAAATACAGTTTTTAACATACGTAATTTTAAAATATGATTTATTATCTAAACACTATCTATCTATTTCTATCTTTACTTTTTTTAGTTATATCTAGCGTTACGCTCTCGTTACGCATTCACCAGCTTACTCCGCAAGTCAAACGTGCGCAAAGTACTTCATTTGATTGTTATCAAATCGCACCCGCAGTATACTGAGCTACAAGCTATCGTAGATGGCGGCCTTTCTTTCTTTTGTTAAATGTCAGTGTCGTCATTTGAGTGTTCGCTGATGAGTGGCCTTGAGATTAAATGTCAATAAATTTCGCTCACGGAAGTCACGAGTAGGTAGGTAGGTAGGTAGGTAGGTAGGTAGGTAGGTACGTTACTTTTTAAATCTTTTTTTTACCCGAATTTACCGAATTGTTACTACGTATATATATATATATATATATATATATATATATATATATTCCTATGTTCCTTCTACAGATTTAAATTAGGAAGTTTCATATATATATATATAACGTGTCCCGACTGTAAAAGCGCCTACTAAATACTAATTAGCCTTGTTTTTTTTTTCTCTTCAATTGGCACTCCTGTTATTACTTTTTTATTGTTGTTTTTATACGAAGAGACCTATAAAGCCTTCACTAGGATAGGGTCCTTTGCGATGAACCCTAGAGCTTAGGAAGCCTATTGGTGATTGGGTGTGTCCCTGCCTTTGAAGTTAGTCTGCAGATTGTAACATCGATATCGTCGTACCAGTATTATCAATAATTCGACATAAATATCCATATTTTAGGTTCGATGTTGTCGAATTTTCTACATGACGTCCCAACTCTAGCTAGATACGAGACGAATCTAATTCCTGGTTCTTACGGTAATGGCGGTTCGAGCGTAGTGGTAAACAATATAATGCAAGTATATGTACAAAAAACCACTTAGCACTATTACGTCACCTGTACATAAGCGAGCAAATATTGAAATACAACTCGAACACTTGCGAGTTTTTATTCATATGACATACGTAAACCATTGGGAATGTATTTATTTTAATGCGACCTTCGGATACGTATAACCCCGTCCTTTGATAGCGCTGAATTGTCATATCCGATATGAGATGAGTTCTCCCTGTGTAGAGAACCAGGGGTCGTGTTATGATGGAGATGTGTTGGATCAGCACGACCGCAACCATGTAGCAGGTTGTGCCAGGCTGTACGGTAGCCGAATTGTGCTGGCTCGCTCACGGGATACCACCACCGGTCGCGTTTCGTGCGGCTTGTGACTTTCCGGTGGGCCATTAGTGCACGTATATATGCGTGGGTACCCAAAAGCACCGATTGCTCGTTTGCTCACTAACTCAGCTAGGTGTGTTGATTGCAAGTAGCAAAGATTTTTTTTAATATAAAATATGACTGACGTTTTCAGGACTAGTATAAGGACACCTCGCTTCCAATCCTGTAATCCATCAACACATAGAAATCTACTAACATACACAAAAACGCTCGCAAAACATTACCGTCCTTCTGTCGCAGTCGGGTAAAAGGCGGTAATAGAAACCTGTAATGCCCATATCAAGATTTCTCAATTATTGAGTATAAGACATCGCGATATAATATTTGTACAATTACTTATAATACTAATATAATAATATGAAGCTGAAGAGTTTGTTTATATGTTTGAACGCGCTAATGTCAACAACTACTGGCCAGAATTGAGAAAATATTTTTGTAGTCCACTTATCGAGGAAGGTTCATAGGCTATATATATACTATGACGCTACAAGGGCCGGAGTTTCGCGGGTGAAACCGAGATGTGCAGTTAGCATTCGAATAATAACCATTTTATAATGATACGGTCGTTGTTTTAAATATAAGTAATGTTAGTTTCAAATAAACTTGTACCGTAGAAACATGTGTGACCTTATTGCAGTTCAAGAAACGATTTAAGGTTTCAGGGCGGGTACGCAAAAATATGAACACCAGCGTAACGCTTAAGCGCGAATGCGTCACTTCAGTGATAGATGAGCATTAATTTCAGAACCATGATTCTTTCGCGACTCCAAACGAAGGAGACATGAGAAGTTTTTTATGGTGTTAAAGTAATGATAATCACCAAAAATGATTCTTTTTTTTTGCAGGGAGCTACTACTGTTGGCGATGCTAGTGGATTTACCATAACAGTTCATCGGACTAGCGGAGACTTGTGTCTTCTTGTTTAGGTAGACGAAAGGGAGATCTGAGGGGGATGCTGTGATGTACGGATTTCAGAGCCAAAAAGACTGACAATGATTGCTAAATTCCTAAGTTACTACACAATACTACAGTGACGCAGAAGTTCCAGGACAAACGAACACCTTTGATGGCTACCGACACTCATAAACATCCCCATAATTATTGTGCCGATGCATTACTCTACAGTGAGTACATACTCATTCTGCCTATCGTATTTAGCTTTAGTATTTTTACCAGTCCCCTCTGTTATCCTGATGTACAAAATTGGAGTAACTCGTTAAATTAATACAAGGAAATGTGAAGGCCACAGCTAAATAAAAAGAAAAACGTAATATTTGGCGCTCCACAAGTTATATCTCTAAGTGACAAGTTTTATATATAAAGTGAAAAGCATCAAGGTACTTTCGTGTACCATTCTGACATCTAGCTTGTATTTCAGAATAAAATTTTAAGTCTGCAGAAATATTCATCGAGAAATGATTATACATTCTAATCTCCGGTTAGGTATGCACATATACTATGATTATCAGCCTTTTTTTGATAATGTAGCAATTATGTTTTTGCTACTTAAACATTTTATGGAAAGTACATCTGTCACATTTGACTGTAAGGCTAAACGTGTGCTTTGTGTTAAAGGTCAATCCTTTTTCGCTTTTCGATCGGTTTCTGAGGGTTTCGGTAGGCCCAAACTAGACTGCTACTGCAGTTTTTCATTTTTGCAACATCAGGGGGTTGAACTTCAATCTCAACGCTGTCCATCACGACATTGAGACAGCAAAGCCGGCTTCATTCTGTTGGCTGCGTGCAGATAGCGAATACTACCCTCGCGTTTATGCGTGTCTATACATATCCCATAACGGAACGGAACTAGATCGACACCATGAGCATGTAGAAATGGAATCTGTTTCATCACAGAATCTGTATTCTGAACTGAAACAGATTCCAACCGCAGATAACGTGATACTTGGTGATGATGACTTTAACGCCCATCAGGCTAATTGGTTTTATTCATGTACCACCAATCATGCGGGAAAATCTTGTCATGACTTTGCTTTGGCATATGGTTTGACACAATTGGTATCATCACCCACGCGAAAAGTGGACGTGTACGACTATACTCCTACCCTGATGGACCTTATGATGACTCCCATCCGGACAACTACCTGCTTTTCATCAATTCTCCTTTGAGCTCTTCGGACCACTTCCTGATACGGAGCTCCGTGCCGAATGGACGTAGACCACGACTTTTGTAGGCTGTCGTCGCGTCTGGCACTATGAGTCAGCAGGTCGGGATGGGATGCCGTCATTCTTGGTACCTTATCCATGGGGGCGGATTTACTTCTCGCTGGGTAGTCTTGATGCCGTTGCGGAGTCTGTCGCTGATGTGGTGATTCCGAGAATGGAGCTTTTCATTCCATTCTCTGCGGAACCAAAGAGAAAGCCGGCGTTCTGGGCTCTCTTTTTGCGTCGAACTCCTTTTTGGATGATCAGGGAATTCCGCCGCCTTCAATCCTGCGGTGTGGCCGGATGCGTACTCTATGCCGGATATTATGTTTTCCTAGATTCCATTCTTTTTATTTCTTTTCCTAGACATTCATAAGTCGAGTGGGCCCGATGGTATCGCTCTGATTGTGCTGCTCCGGAGTTGGCTCCGGTATTGATCCGGTATGTCTTACCGGATCCCGATGTGTACCCGATCCCTAAAAAGGTGACCCGCTCCGACCCATCCCACTACCGACCTATTGCGATAACCCCTTTGTTTTCCAAAATGATGGAATCTATCAACCGCCAGCTCTTGTGATAGTAGATTATCAAATAATTAGTAACCGCCAGTACGGTTTCCGCCGCGGACGGTCAGCTGGTGATCTTCTTATTTACTTAACGCACTGATGAGCGGAGGCAGTTGAAACCAAGGAGGCATTGGCGGTTAGTTTGGATGTAGCGAAGGCCTTTGATCAGGTTTGGCACAGAGCGCTCCTTTCTAAGCTTCATTCATACGGACTTCCCGAGAAATTTTGCGATTGGGTCTCTAGCTTCTTGACAAATCGCAGCATCAAGGTCGTGGTTGACAGCGCATGCTCCAACCTTAAATTTGTCAACGCTGGTGTTCTCCAAGGCTGCGTTATGTCTTCTATGCTGTTTCTTCTGTTTGTTAAAGTAGTGGTTTTCATTGTAACGCAGACGATAGCACTGGGGATGCTTTATACACTGCCCGTGGTAACAGTTCCTGGAGCAAGCCAGCGTACTCGCTATCGCAACAAGCTTGTATCCGAAGTTGAGTATTTGTTATTCAAAGTCTCGGAATGGGGCCGACTAAATTTAGGCCAACTTAACCCCCATGAGACACAAGTTTGCGCGTTTACCGTAAAACTCACCCTTCATCGTATCTCCTCGTTTTCAAAACCTGTTGAACTCAACTAGTATCGGAATACTTGGTGACGACATATCGAGTAACGTCCAGTTCCGCGGTCATTTGGAAACAGAATAAATTAGCCTCAAAGAAGCTGGGTGTATTCAATAGGGCAAAGCAGTACTTCAATCCAGCCCATCGGCTGCAACTTTACAAGTCCGAAGCATATGGGGTGCAGCTCCCACCTGTGGGCAGGGGCCCCGCAATATTAGCTCGTTTCATTTGACCGTATACAACGTAGAGCCACTCGAGTCGTTGACGACTAAGTCATTTCCGAACAGCTCGATTCTTTAGTCCTACGAAAAGATGTCGGTTCACTGTGCGTCTTTTACCGCATTTTATATGGGAAGTGTTTCGGGATATTGTTCGGCTTAATACCAGCAATAGAATTCCATCTTCGGACATCGCGACAGAATTCTAAGTTTCACGCCCACCATCTTGATGTCCGTAAATCCATAACAGTGCAGTCTAAACGCCACTTCTTACCGCGTAAAACTCTACTATGGAACTGTTGCCTCCCTCCGAATTTCCGATCTGATATGACTTAGGGGTCTTCAAGAAAATAGAATACCTATTCTTTAAAGGCCGGCAACGCGTCTGCAAGACGCCTAGTCTTGCAAATATCTATCTGTAGGATTGTTATATGTAATATCGCGGATAAGACAACTCGTAATCACAAGTGATTCATTGAAACGTAGAATCATATCAACTAGAAATAAGGGAAATGGATAAGAGTTGGTATTCAAAATCAGTAAACTAATGACTATATCACTAGAAATGGCCACAAAATACATAACATTGCTATCTGAATTCTATACTATAGCGTAAAAAAATTAATGGTCATGTAATAGAAAAAAAGTCTTTACAATAAAACTACTTTTGCGGATTTTATCGCGGCTTATTCAATTGTTTAACTTACCCGACGTTTCAGAAGCTTTACAGCAAATATGGTCACGGGTGGACTGTCACCAGGTCAGTAAAATCCGTAAAAGTAGTTTTATTGCAATGAGTAACATTCGCGTAAACTTAAGACATCAACAATATAGTCTTGTCGATGTTAATACGCTTTTTCGGAGGAAACTCTTACTTAAGACTAACATAACCCATAAATGGGTTTCCTTGCGTCAACAGAAAGAAGTCAGGTATGGTAATTTGTAGTAAAAATATTCCATTACGTGTGGCTAAGTGGAAAATTATTTATTTCCTTGTATACACTTTATAAGCGATGTTTGTTTGTTTGTATTATCTGTTCGCATGTTTTTCGCGAAGACAATTCCGGTTTTAATACCTACATGTAATTTTTTTTTTTTGATGTTCTCTTGTATATTTTTTTTCGCTTTCATGTTGTTCTCATCTCTCATTCTACCGAGCAACGCACACAAAGTCATGTCCTCATTTGGATAGGGAAGTAAGAAGAGGAAAAGTAGTAATATTTGATGATGACCAATACTAAATGGTGGAACGCGACATCACAGCTATCGTTTTT
This sequence comes from Eumaeus atala, assembly GCA_017140195.1. Lineage (NCBI taxonomy): Eukaryota > Metazoa > Arthropoda > Insecta > Lepidoptera > Lycaenidae > Eumaeus > Eumaeus atala. The sequence goes on from JAFELO010001142.1 coordinate 277,936, forward strand.
TAAGGTGGCATGTGTGTGGTACAAGCAGCGGCAGGTAACTGTAGCGCCGGTAGATACGTGGAGGGGTCAGCTGCGCATGTGTACGACTAGAACCAATCACATCGCCCCGATACGCGTGACCCTACCGCGTTCTGCACTCGCCCTTCCGATACCGTATTTCGTATTTCTGCGCAATAACGGATAGTGCTATACTTACGTGCCGAGGCCCATACGAGGCCTTTCACGCGACTAAGCGTTAATCGACTATTGTCCGATGCTGAACTAAGACGGTTGCAGGCTAAGCAATTTTAAATAGGGTTGATTAGAAAACTTCTAGCAATACAACTTTGGAAACACACACAAAGATCTGTAATTAATAATTTTGTTTTCGATCGGATTAATTAAGACTCATAAAGCTGACACAGTAATTGTCCAGTTCGTTTTATTATAGGTATAGATTATATTGTTTAATAACATAATAAGGCAGTTTTTTGATCAAGACACAGTCTCAGCCTATCATTGTTTGATAAAAAAAAAACAAAATTACCTCAAAATATACCGCTACCTAAATTACATAGTACTTTTTGCACAGACCATTCCCAATCTGCGATTGCCTCACAGATACCCGTTTTGTTCACATCAAAGCTTCTCGCTGTCAACGACCTCAAACAAATCGCGAATAATGACTGATCTTTTTTGCGTGGCGTTTACGTGGTCTGGAGGACTTTGTAATAGTAGACCCATGGTGGTGGCAGAGTAGCCGGGAGCGTGGGCATATGCGCTGGTTCTCTTTATACTGGACCTTTTACTCGGTGATTATGTGGGAAATTCGGAAGGTAGGTGTAAAACCGCTACAAAATGATGCACTCCACACATGTGACGGAGGGATGATTTTTTTGTGGGGTGTCATGGTATCGAGGTGTCTAAAACGTCTTTTGATATGGTAGTACTTAATGAGCTAATGGCTTCTAAAAGTGTTAAACTATTTACTATAAAAGTGGCAAATAATCAAACGATTATATCAGCGACAATAAAAACATCGCGAGTTAGGACCTAACCAAACAAATTACCTTTGAAAATTCTCACATACACAAATGCGAACATTGATACCAATTTTGAGCTCATTAGGGGTTCCCAATTTGTTCCCACGATTTTCTTACCTTTAATAAAAAAAACTACAAAAATTTGATATAAGATAAAGTTAATATGTAAAAAAAAATACCCGAAACAAAACGAGAATTTTGATTAAATATTAGCGAGTTTTTAAAAGTTATAACAGATGACGAAGAGCTCTGAGACCAACCCTTTGCATTAAACAAAACAGATATTTTCTTTTCTTACGAACACAATGGGCTGTATATTAAAATTCATTGAGCGCAAACGCAGAGTACTAAGTAATTTTTAATGTTTTATGTATATTTTTTGATTATACTATAATTATATTTTTTATTATACTATAAGTTGAAAAACGAGGAGTCGGTGCGTTATGATGAATACGAACGACTACAGACTTCAGCAGGTCTCCGCGTTGGTAGTTATCAAAAGACCCTGACCATGAAACCTCATCGGTCATCTCCGGATTTGTCTGAGTTGACTGAGAAGAACATTTTATGAATTCCATCAGAGTCATCCACTATTTGTGATGAACATATGCTATATAACCTTTTCTGAAACGTTTTGATCACTGTGGAAACTGCTATATTGTAACTAGTTATGGAAAAATATCAAAGTAAATACTTATTTCGCTGCAAAGCTATTGACAACTCCAACAGACATTGTTGACAACCGTTGCGACAGACATTGTTCCGTCATAATTTGAATTTATGGTCATTACCATATTGAATTTATAATTTTTATATTTTTGTATTGATTGATATTTGATATCAATGATTTTTTGCCATATTTCGTAAAATATCGTATGAAGTGTATGAGGGACAACGAATTCCTGCGGAGCTGCTGTCTTCTATGCCACTTCAGCGTTGAGGACGCTTCAGCGACCTTCTTACACTGAACGACGCGATCAAAGATCCGATGTAACATCGGTTCACAAAATGTATCTTTTGTTGTGTGAAGCTTAGCAAGCGTTCCAATTTTTACAGAGTATTTTTTAACGAGCTTGGCCCAACACTCGTTCCCACCGCTGCCAGTCCTGTCTAGCCAGGATCGACAGTGCCAACCACTTACGACCCTTTGATATGATCTCATGGAGCCCGAGAGAACTGTCTTGGGACCCGCAACGTAATTAATCAGAAGAAAATAGGAGGAGTAGGACGTAATACCAATTTTTACATGTGTTATTTTTATACTGGGGCAATCGGTGCCTTGTGATGACTACAGACACACATAAACATCCGCATAACTGTTAGGCTTCGAGATTTCGTACGGTACTGCGGCAAAACTCCTCACATTCGTCAGATGTAGACCCAATGTATTGCTGTCGACTGGAATCGGCACGACCGGGGAGGTAATTCCCTGTCACGAAATGCTACAGTGAAGTGATGGTTGTGCCGTCGCGTTTAGTGCGGTTTGTGAGTCTGCCTCATCTAGTCCGATAGTGTTTATTGTTTTAACTTTTAGCATAGTTCCAGCAGTTATCATAAAAGTTCCTCTTACGAATGCGAGCAGGGTCGCCGCAGATCCCCGCGAGGCCTCGCAGTTCCTCCGTATGTTACGTGATAGAAAATGGTGTACCGTAAATTCAGACCACGTTTACGTTACTAATTATTCCGAGTACGTCTCGTAGCGAAAGTTTTTTACCGGCCGCTGTGCTATGATACGTTAGGTATATTTATATCGCAGTTCAAATTCCGTTATCCGGTTAAATTTATTTGCATATATTTAAGTTTTTATGGAATAAATGTCCTCGAATCGTAGTTTTTGCTGCATTGCGGCCGAGTTTGGAAAGCACGACCGGGCAAGTACTTCTCGTTTTTGTAACGTATTTCGTGTCCTTTGTAAATTTACGGTGGTACAACAAAGAGGAAAGAACACATCTACGTGGCAATTATGTGGAAGTCTATGATCGTCGATAATCATCAAAAGACATCGAATAATTGACAAAGAACATGTACTAGAAATTTATAGCATATGGTGGCGCGAGCAGATAGATCCTTAAACATCCTCATAGCAATTGTGCTGAAGTATTTACCTCCTACCCTCTCTTTAAGAGGGCAATGGAAAGTCACAAAACTGTAACTTTATGTGTGTCTGTGTATAAATGTGTATAAATGTGTGTGTGTGTGTGTGTGTGTGTGTGTGTGTGTGTGTGTGTGTGTGTGTGTGTGTGTGTGTGTGTGTGTGTGTATGTGTTTGTGTGTGCATATGTGCACGTGTGTGTGTGCATGTGTCCACGCGTGCGTGTGTGGCTAAATATTTTTGATCCCGACTGTTTATAGTTACTATTCATTATTATTTTATTCCTATAATACATTTTGTAGTTTCAAACGATATACGTATACGGCGCTGTTAAATCATGAGAAATGCTACGGGTGACCTTCATCCTATCTGCCCATTTACATATAGTCGTTTACATTCGTTATAATTAACGACGTAAAAGGTTACACTACACTAATGGGATGTATTAAAATTTTATAAAAACACGTATTTTAATGAATACCTCGTTTAAAAATTATTCTACACATTTTTCTCAATATAATGTACCTTTATACGGAGACT
>JAFELO010001142.1:281705-330419 GCA_017140195.1 Eumaeus atala
CCCCAACGGATTTTCATCCAGTTTTCACCCTTGGAAGGTTTTTGTATATAATTCGGCCCCTGTTCCGTAAACAACTGCGAAGGAGCAACCGATCTTATCTCTAGTACTACGTATTATAAAATTAACAGTGAGTTTGTTTGGTACAGTTTCTGCTTACTTCAATTCTATAGTAATAGGAGTAACGTCTAGGCAAACATTGGATAATTTTTAATAAATTATAATAATATAGGGTAATGTTTTTAATAAGATACAGGCAAAGCGACGGTAAAGACACTGTTTCTACATATCTGCCACGTAGGCCAACTTTATTATTTGCAAACGTATGCTTATTTTTGGGAAAACGCAATACGAAACTAGCTGTCTGAAATATTTGTGGGTGTTAAAATCATTTTTCGCTGCATTGCAGCTTCTCGCTATCGTAACGTTTCGTGTCGTTAAAGATAGAAGATCACATCTGCATGGCAGTTATGTGGGTGCTCAATTTATTTCGTCGTGTTATTGTGTAAGGTATCTTTGCTGGTTTTGTAGACAAATCATAAAGCTTTTTTGTATAACATTTTTTTAATATAGAATTGGGGGCAAACGAGCAACCTTTTTACGAGTACCGACGTCCATAAACATCCACATAATTACCCAAATGGGCCACTCACAAACCGCACAAACGCGACACTGAAGATGTCACTTAACGGCGGTATCATGTGAGCGAGAGGGACCCCGGTCAAGCCGGGCCAATTCCGATGCAAGGCACCATGGCTACCACTTCCTTATAGTGATAGTAAGTGCCTAATCTTTATTCAACAATATCTATTCGAAATTAAACATTAATAAATTCATGCTAATAATGTGTGTGTGAAGTTAAGAATAAATTATTTCTTAATGCATCCAAATTATTTTGTAAACTAGCAAATGCCCTGCCTTTTCACACACTTTACCCGCATACCCCACTCCCATTTGCCACAGTGCAGCGTGCCAGTATATACCTTCCTAGGTGAAGGGGCTATCTAACACTGTAAGCATATTGCAAAATGTTTCGTTTTGGAATAACATAACATTTGTTGCCTTGTCAATTAAATTTATTTTTTAAGAGAAAGATGAAATGTCACGAAAATTTTTGTTCATTGACAATTGCCAAAGGCAACAACATTTTTATATCCATCGTACCTTTTTCTAGGTTCAGTACGTCTATTTTTCGTCAGTTTTAAGGATGAAAAAGTTCAGTAGATATTGCGTAAATCGATCACATACAGACAGACAGCTTTGGGGACTTTGTTTCATATAATATATAGATTAATTATAAAAAGTGAACGTATAATAAAACATTAACGTGGACAATTACATAAGAACGAATTTTAATTAGTACATAATGAATACGATAAATTATAAAAAATTATTATATGAATATATTAAAGTAATTGTATATAATATATTAAAATTAATTACACGAATATTATTATTTAATTTGAGTATTATTATTTAATCCTTTTTTTACAAAACATCAGCAGGTACGATAGAACACAAGCTGTGCAGGTCTGGTTTATTTTCCTTAAATCGTCAACAGCAGTCTACTGGTGATCATAGCATCGATGTTTTAAAAGTGATGACAATGAAAGTGCGACTTGTGAATGGGCCAAGGTTCGTTGGCCCTCAAGCAAGCACATTACTGTGAAGAAAGGCAAGGTGTCGGTAGGCATTAAATGGCTCCGATTGCTTGTTATTTAAGGGCTTTATATACTAAAATACGTCACTTTTAATTATTATAATGCCAAGAATTTGTTATAAATTCTTTGTTTACTTACTATCTAATAAATTTTGAACTATATTACATTTTTAAATGTTTTTGTGGCCGATTTCGACAAACTTTATGTAGCACAGACCAATTTGAATTTGAAATATTTTCTTCAGGCGTGCATGTGTATCGGCTAGTAATTAATAACGAGACAATCGTCTGTCTGTATGCCGCAGAGGAGGTAAAAACCGCACGATATTCATTTGGATTCACGATTTTTTTTTTCGAAAGGACCAAATACTGACGGCTATTGCAACTGACACAAACAACAGTTGTTTAACTGTCTGTCCACTGCAAGAGTCGTTACTATAAAAGTCGCACTACCACATACTTTGTTGTCTACTCGTAACGAATGTGTCAGCAGTATTAGTAGTTACGTTTAGTAATATAGTAGTATTTTATAATGACACAACCCTGAGCCGGATGTATATGGCTATGGTATGCTCGCCCTGTACTGTCAGGCCAGCGAGAGAGAACACCTGGTGGTGGTGGTGGTGGGAATTCAGCGCCTTGTAGACCGCTGCGAGTGCCGCACATCCGCGCTCGACGCTATGCCTAAGTGCGTTATACTTAAAAAATAAAAAAGGGGCGTGAAAGACACCTATACGGGTTCCAACTATGTAGTATTTCATTAACAACACATCTCGACGTCAGTTTCCTGGTGACGAGTGGGCTATGTCTCTTATTGTGGTCTGTTTCATCACTAGCAAACCCCCTCCGGGCGGCGGGGTGACAATCGGTTAACTCACCTGGGCACACAGATGGAATGGTAGATCCCGTAGTTGCGTAGCACGTGCACGAACTCCGGCAGGGTTCGGCACGCGCCCATGATGCTGAAGGCAGCCAGCGCGCTGTTCCATACTATCAGCGTCCGTCGCAACTCGAACCTGCGAACGACAGAACTATGTCAATATGGAGACAGGAAACTAGTATCAGTGAGAGATAGTAGGTACGCCATAGCTTGACGTAAAGTAATTTTCTGAGTAAAAACTCGAGTCAATGTTTGTAAGATTTCGTAAGCTCATTTTTTGTGTTCAACGTAAACAAAACAGCAATAAATATGTTTCTAACATAATATAAACATAAACCATCCGAGTGATTTAATAGCTAGCTCATCTCGTCACTTCCTAGCCCAAAAAGCCTAGGAGTAGCTTTTTTTCTCCTGATTCAATTAGTTTTGGGTCCCTAGACGTATATCGCGATATCCCTGCGATCATATCAAAGTGTCAATGTTGGCCGGTTCTATCCTGGCGACACAGGAGAAGCAGCGGTGGAAACTATCATGGTGGATAGAATCATCTGATGACCATTCATCAAATGAATTTTCTTGTGCCGACTTAGCGGGACCGCGGTACATCGATTTAGGTAATCTTGAAGTCTTAATTATTTTAGGGGTTTATACACTAGACGGGTGAAAGCATCACAAAAGTAGGTCGAGAACACATTGTAGCGCTAAAATAATAATAACAACAATGGGGATGCTCAAGCAACTAAGGCCTAGCTTTTATGTAGGTTAATGTATTAACTTCTGTATTTTTCTAGAAGGTATGCGCCTAATATAGAAACAAACCACGTACCATCAATATTGTACGTAACCATGAAAAATTGCGTTGTTAAAATGTTAACGTGCCTTAGTGCAAGAATACTTTTTCGTCGTAACAATAAACGAACCAACAAAACGATAACACCACTAGTAGCCCTCGCGCCTCGCTTTCCCCGTCGTCTAGATAAGTCTCAATGGCCTAGCAACGCGAACAGCGCGATCAGCGGCCAACCAAGCGTGCTTAAACAATACTTTAATACCCACGACACAACATAATATAAAGGTTTCACTAACGTTCCTGATTAATATAATTTACAAGGCTTCCGATTGAAAAACCAAGGCCTTAAACTTGAATCTATTCATGTATGGTCTCTCTATATGCGTCTACAATACATTACTATCAAAGACAGATTTTAGTTCGAGGTAGTGTCGTCTTGCATAGCAGCCGAATTGGGCAACATCGGCAACGCCGTGGACCCGCGTTCACACGCTACAGCCTTAAAGTGGAGGCTATAGTGTCGCCTTTCGTGCGGTCTTTGGGTAGCCGACACGTGACAGCATAGCGGTCATAGCGAGAGGTATCTTTCTGATCCTGCTTGAACAATTTGGCTGCAATGCTGCACCCTTATAGATTTTATTCAAAAATATTGTTTTAAAGTATGTTTTAAATTGTGTAAATCCCGCAGTGGCCCGATGGACGATTATGCTTCAACGACCGAACGGGCGGTGGTTCTACTTTTACCTAACGTAGTAAAGCATAGAGGCACTCGACCCTGTTATCGCAAAATATCGATTAATTTCGATACAATGCTTATCTCGGCGGTAGTTGTTCGATTTCTTATTATAATTTTATTGCAGCTGCTAATCTTTATTATATGAGTAATGCATACCATTATAGCTATGATATCCGTATATATATATGCGAATTGATATATCACCAGCTAAGTTTTTAAGACTTATTCTCTTCTCGGCAGGAAATTAAATGTTGCTCAATATTTTAGGTCAGGTTTTAAGTTACGACCCGATCAACATCCCCCTTGCCTTCGGACACACTCGGATAAAAAGTCCATATACGACAAGAAAGAAAACGTAGGTCATGTTTAGTAGTACCGGTAAAATGGCTCAATTTGTGTTACCCAATAAACTTTATATTACAGACGTACCTAATCAACATTATACTAAAATAGTGGACCTCACCAGAGCTGAGCTCGGAATATCTCGCATAGTTGTCAAATAATGGGCGAATTCTAAACTGGAATAGAGGGCAGACCGTTACGTAACAATGGCTATTCGGATAAAATGCCGTGGCATTTTCTCGTTCTAGAAATAACACAATTGTATCAACCATCATAACGGGTAGGTCAAGAATCCTCCATTTAAAACATAGTCTGTTAGTTTAAGATAGTGACGAAGTTTCAGTTTTAGTTAATCTATATGACATATATTTGGTATAAATAAATTTACAGATGTAATAGATACCTAATGTTATGTTAAGTGGAAAATCCCAAAAGCGTAATCTATGTCCCATATGTATGATTTATAAACTTTTCGCGTAATTCTGGAATAGGGGAATGAATTTGTTAGTGCTTGTAGAAGTTCGCTCAATTTGTGTGATCTAGATACAATTACCATGATGAGACGTGAAATATGGCTATAAAATGGAACCCTCGTAATTTCGTCATGTTCCGACTGTCCATCCGTATGCCACAGTCGTTTTACTCGTAGATTATGGGTACTGTGTCTAAAAATTTTTTCGAGGGCAGAGGCGTGTGGGAATTGGATGGTTTCTAAGTGCTATTAGTGGTTTCTAAGAAGTAAGTTACTTTGTGAAATATTCGGTACTAAAGCAGTAGTCCCCGTCTAACTTTTGAACTACGGAGGAATAAATAAAAAAATTGGAATTGTCGAATGCAATAACACTTAGTTTGAACATAATCGATTTGGTATATGATGTGTATTGATATGTGATTCCTTTCGTTTGCTTCTAAGGACCGTAGCAGCGCTACGGAACTATTCACAGGCGACTCCGACATGCTCTTGATCGGTTTTTTTACTTATACTATTTGTTATACGTTCGCGCGGACCGTTCCTATTAACTTGTTTTATGCTGACTGTTCACAATTTTCTATTTCGCTAGTTAATGTCTGCGCTTTATACAATACGAACAAAACTTAAGAAATTGATCAACAACCCAATGTCTTAAGTAGCAAATGTTACATTCATTTGCAATTGTATCACATCACTACTTCGTTCCTGTTGTGTCGCGTCACTACTTCGTTCCTGTTGTGTCGCGTCACTACTTCGTTCCTGTTGTGTCGCGTCACTACTTCGTTCCTGTTGTGTCGCGTCACTATAGGTGAAAAACAGTCGGGCGGGCATTCGTTGTAGTGTCGTCGAATACCGTCAACGAGCCGCGCAACTTGTGCTTTGTATAAGAAGTGAATGTAATAAAAGTTTATCTGATAATGATGTACAAGCGTTTTACAAAGTACTATTTCGTGGGAGCCCTGTCACATTTTAGTTGCTGCTTTATATGCCTGTGTTCATGTTGTTCTCCAGCCAATTACGTATATAATCGATGGCACAGGACTGCCTGACGAGAATTTCTAAAACATTCAGCAGTAAGAGTATTGCTGAACTTAAAGTAGAGAGTTTATGTCAGCCTATGCAGCTATTTTCCTGTGCTTTTCTTGTTACACTTCAGTCGCTACTCCACAAGTCTGCACTCGTGCTAATTATGCAGTTAATTTTACATAACGAATTTAAACAATGAAACATGCATTTGCAAAATTAGTAACAAATACTAAAGTACTTAGAAAACCAGTAGAATTTCTAGTCGGAGCAGAATGATCTTAGGCCTTCTGGTATCTATATAGACCTGTGGAGTAGTGACTGAAAGACGCCAGAGACGAAAAGTAGAATAGTTAAATAAGTCGCCTTAAACTAGAGGACTACAAAAGGTGTTTGATTTAGCGTGAGTGCAGACACCAGTCCCTACTCACACTAATTATTCACATCAGTCTACATACGTAGCACATCAGCAGAACATATAATCTCTTTATTATTATTTAAGTCTCCACTGACCCTGATATTGACACAATCAGTTCAACGATGTTTACATTATCCGATTAAACTAATTGATCACGGGTGTTCATTTGTTTTCGTTTGATTACATTGTCACTCCTGCCATTTTTCCAATTGCTATGTCTCCATCGTATGTTTTCGATCGCTCTGATAGCTTGATTACCGCCAATATTTTGACTAGTTTTATCAATTAACATTATCGCCAGTGCAAAATTATCCCATATTAATTGGATTATTACATATACAATATATATTATATGTACAAAAAATATGACGAATATGCATACAAACTATTATATATTACGACTTATTAGGCATTTGTAGACAACTCCGTGGTGCATAGCAGGCGGGCCTCAACTGGCTTCCGCCTTGTTTTTTACTGTTTCAAGTCATTGCAATCCTTTACTGTCTCCGCTTTGTTTGGGGAGGATAAATAGAAACACTTCCTAATTATATTTTTATTCTGATTCGATCCGATGCTCCCTGACCTATGTGGCCCCTTGAAATGCTCCGTGCGATCATATCACACGGCTTCATACGTGGTGATATCTATCTTTCTGACACAGGAGTAGCAGGGGTGGGATAGTATTGTGCCCAGCCCGTTTAGAAAAACAGGTAGCACTGCAGTATAGTAAGTACAACTCCCACTGTATGAACCGTGCAGGGGCTGATTTTTGTTGTCGTGTCAGGCCACCTGTCGGAGGATTTCCGTCCCTTATAAGGAACCGGCAGAACAAAAAATATAATATAGGATACATATGTCGTAGTCGTAATATGCAAATCGCCGTATAACATTACTGCTAGCCATTTCCAAAAACAGGGCTGTATTGTTTTGTATCGGATTGTCATTGCGAGACTTCTTCAATATGGCGCTGATATTTAGCCTCATTAAACCTGTCGATTTTAGACAGTCATAGTGTTCGATACCTACAAGTATGAAATTAGGCCAAGTGTTTTGAGTGCACATAAAAGAGAACCTAACCACAAAGGCTTAGTCGGGAGCTACGCTCCCGCCTCAACCTTCGCACCTATCTGAGCATAGCTTTTTTTTTCTCTGCACTCTACAATCGGCGCCATTGTTGTTGTCATGTCAAGCAAAGCCGCGATTGTCAAAGTTAGAAACTAAAATTTGTCAAAAAGGCCTTTCATTTCAATAAAACTAGCTTTATTGAATATCGTATAAAGCCGAGCTCATTCTGGCGCAATTTCACTCAGCCACATTCAATGTGGCTAACCGTTGACCAGCCACAAAATAAAACGGCTCTGTTCGAAAATGGCTCGCTGTGATGTAATACAGCGATTTAGACAATCCGACTGCGACATATACATAAAATAATATACTGTTTTTGTTTCAGTGAATAGTATGAATTGAACCCAAAAAGATTTTAGATTTTTCTCCTGCTAATGTTCCTTCGCGAAGACAACATCGCGAGTCCTATGCGTACCACGCTCACATGAAATGATATGCGGAACGCTGATAAGAGCCCAAAGGTGATAGCGGCTATCAAGTGAGTCAGTTAACTTCCGCTTTGCACGAGGTTACGTAATCCTGTTGACACACGGATGATCTACATAAGTTACGGGATTAATATTATTAGTAAAGGCCGATACCCGGTGGATGAAAGCAAGTTTTACTCCAATATTGAAGGTTCGATCTTTCGCATGAAGCCTTAGAAAAGCGACCCCTTAATGCACAGGTAGAGTGCGGTCGGAAACCAGTAATGGAGTACTTATTTTCGGAATAATTTATTTATTCAAATGAAACCATTTAATGTTCAATGAAAATGTCTACCGAAATGTCGAAATTCGGAAGGTATCTTTACGAATTTTGAAGTAACAGCGGGATATGGTAAAACAAACTTATTTTTGGCCGTCGCGTGTAGTAATGTTATAGTATAATTTCCTTCAGCCGCAGTGCTATTCGAGTATTAGTAAGGCGATACAGCATTGTAGCCGAATTGGGCCGGCACAACCGGACAGGTAACGCAACACAGAAAAGTGACAGAGAAGTCGCGTTGCCTGGGTTTCCAGTGGTCCATTGTAGGGCAGGACTCAGAAGGGAAGGAAGACTATACGTCTGCATAACAATTATGCAAATGTCGAAAGGCTGCGACCGATACTTTGCCCTCTTATACAAAAAAATGTATAGAACCAGTATGTAAATTGTAAACACGGTTCCTTTTCAATTATCGCATTTCTTATTTTTATTCAATAGGAGAATTATTTTAGCGACAGGGTCTGGAGCCTGAATGATAATGTACTAGTAGTTCCCTAGTAACAACAACAACAAATCTTCACGCCAGCTCCCTACTATGGTAGGCAGAGAGAACGGACTGCCATACATCACGATCCTTACATACCAGCTACTTAGCACACGGTGCATTCTACAGGCTTACGCCCACACATCTCCCGCTGACAGGCGCACAGAGCGCACAGCAACTGGGTCACTGGGTCCAGAGCAAGCCCGCTCAACAACTTCGCTCATCCCAGACACCTGCTTTTTTATTGTATGTTTTGGTTTCAATCAAATTGTTGTTGTTTCTGTTACAATTTCATGCCCTAGGAGAGTTGCCCCCATAAACTTCGCGCCTCTTACATGTTATTGTATAGGACGAAAACAGAGTGTCCTGTTCAACAGCGGAACTACTGGGGCCCACGTTCCTTGTTATACTGATCGTTTTGTCACATGGACAATGCCTTCAGATACCTTCCAATCGAACTCGAGCAAGCCGTCTTAGTCAGATTCAAAGTGTAAGAAGCTAGGTTTGGGGTCTAAGCCCCCCCCCCCACTACTCTCCTTGAGATGCGTCCCTATTTAAGAGTTTATTATAACCAACATAACTATTATTATAATGGCGAGAGACCGCGAGGTCCGTCGCCGAGGTAATATAATAAACATGGCCTCTTAATTTAGGACTGGAAGTAGCTCAACGGGCTATTGAATGTGTTATGTTGGGTGTTACTTTGTCCGTTAGAATTCGTAACGAAGACATAAGGCAGAGAACTAAAGTATTCTACATCACGATAAGAATAAGCTCGCTGAAGTGGCAATGGGCTGGTCACACACTCAGAAGAACAGATGGCAGATAGGACAGGAAGGTTCTGCGGTGTGGAGGCCGCGTTTAGAAAAACAAAATGTTCGACCATTCATCGGGTGGGAAGACGATCTCCGTACAGTAGCCGGTCTGGGATGGATGCGAGTAGCAGGAGATCGGTCGTCTTAGCGTTCATTGAAAGAGGAATGTGTCCAGCAGTGGACCGATGAGGGCTGATAATGATGATGATGATGGTGATGATAAATCAGAAATAACTTTTAAAATCGATACGAAAGTTCGTGGCGAACGAACTTACGTAACAAAAAAGATTTACCCAAACTCGCTTGGTAGGTTTGACGACAAGTAAATTTATGTATAATAAAATTGACTTGATAGTCAAACGCGCATTTCAACCTGTTAGTGATAAAAACACCAAAACACCACATGAGGAATTCCTTTGCGTCTAATTTGCACTATCGCTCTTTGTTATTTTATGGGCAACATAAATATCCTTTTGTCAGAGTAATACCGGCGCGAAGCGGGTATAGTTTCCTATAGGGCAAGAGAAGGAGAAACCCGTAAGCGTATCAATAATATTATACAACAGCACTAAGTAGTATGAACATTGACCTTCTGAATTAGTTGTGATTGTTTTTTATATAATAGTAAAAAGTATTAGCGAATTTTTTATTTATATAAGGCACGGTCCAATACGGATTTGCAGTAATGATTATATGATTAATTTTTATGGTTAATGGAAACTGGACCGTAATAAGAGCAATTAATGTCTATAATTTGGGCGCAGGGCAGAAACGGACACGTTGAGCACGACTACGAAATGTGAATATTAACGTTAGTTTATCATGAGCACAGTTTCTATGGATACACTATATTTTCTATGGATACACTATATTTTCTATGGATACACTATATTTGTAAACGAGATTATGTGTGTACAATTCACACGCGCCGAAAGTAAGAACATCGTTAAATAAGCCTGCAATGGAAGAGTTGATTAACATCGGAATCTTAGTCGTGACCCACCTTCGTGTTTTCGTTGAATAAGGCAGTTTCATCGCGGTTAATTTATTTGTTTTAAAAGCCCAACGTTTCATGTACTTTACTGCATACAGTCCTTTCGTAAGCATGGATGGACTGTATGCTGTGAATCATCAGAAAAGTTGGGCCATTTAAATAACTAGGTAAGTAAATCTTGAAAAAGTTCCGCTACACAAGTTTTATAGTAATGAATAATGTTCGCATAAACTTAAGTTTTACTCCTTTTGAAAGTTACATTCTCCATCCATACGGATAACGGAATGTATGTTTAATAGTTTTAACTGATATTGCATTTAAACTCGATAATATGCTAAATAAGTAGTTTATTTCCACACAGTTGTAATTGTGCGATTTTTTTAGCGTATAAGCAAACTTTGTATAGTGTTATCTTATCAGTACGTTTTTACCGCCGACTTGACGAATTAATGATGGATTGCGCGATATTGAATGAAAAAGATGTGATGGCAACGAATTCTGCACAAGTTCGGGCGCGATCCCAAACTTGCGCATGTTCCCCTGTTCATGGCTGTGCACAGATTCTTTAATAATAGGTGTTCAAAAAGGCTATATCTACACAAATTTAATCAGGACAACCAGTCAGATGTAGCGGTCAAATGGACCTTCCAAATAAGTTCGTTTCCCATAACATGCGGTCTGTCTGTTAACATGGTGCTGTATTCTGTATTTACAGCAAATTAGTCCTCGCTATGCCACGAAGCTATCTATAACATAATAACCACATAAATGGATGAGCGTAAACAAATGACAATTTTCCTGTCCATATCCATATCAGATTTTAATTCCTATACAGAGAAAATGTACGATTTTACTTTACTGTATACAGAGAAAATGTATACAGTAAATTAAAATCGTTCAAATAACACGGTCCCTATTATATGTATTTAATATCTTAAAACAATGTATTAATTAAGAGGCAGTGCCATGCTGCAAATAAGTTAAAACAATGTATTAATTAAGAGGCAGTGCCATGCTGCAAATAAGTTAAAACAATGTATTAATTAAAAGGCAGTGCTATGCTGCATTACAGCGGAATCGGTCCGGCACGACCGGCCAGATACCTCTCGCTCACATGAACCTACCGGCGTAAAGTGACATCTTCAATGTCGCATTTCGTGCGTTTTGTGAGTAGCCGGTGGCCAATTGGGTGGGATGAGGGCCACGCATCTTCATAGTAATTATGCAGATGTTCATCGGCGTCGGGAATAGTAAAAATTCTCCGATTTTTTCGTTTGCCCCCCATACTATAAAAACCTATACATTTAAGTATAGTGTGTGATTTCAAATAACTGTTTTCTCAATTGTGTATGCATGTTAACAAAATATTAACAAACATTTTTATTGGATAGCGGAATTGTAAAGAAAAAATGGCCAACGTGATCAAAACATACCAGAATCCCATCTGGTTAAATAATGGTTAAAAATAAACACTTAAATGTTCCCACATTTAAGTGTACATATCATAAACATTTTGGTATACCAATGTTCCTTTCCAATTTAATATACCAAGGTTATCTTTCGCCGTAAATGATTCCTCCTTTTCGTACCGTGAGGATCGAATTTAACAACAAAACTTAAAATAGTTTGTGCCTTTTTGGTACACCGCTTTCAAATCTTAACTAGTGTAACAATCGGAGTTTGCTGATTAGGAACAATTTAAGGCGCGCTATTAAAAAAATGTGAGGAGTGAAATCAGGCACTCAATAAACAAAAAAGCGCTTAAAGCGTAACGTAACGGAGCATTCATAAAGGTTTCTTTATTATTGCTACGAAATCACGATTATATTATATAATATGGTTGGTTAATAACATAACATTGATCGATACTTATTTGGACTATCTGTTAGAGACTAACTTGTTTTCGGACTTGAACTTCAGTTGTGGAATCGAAGAGAAGCTCAATACAGCTTCATACTAAATTAATTGTAATGTATTGCATACGAATTAGCTATTTATATTATATTACATACAGCTGTGGGAATTGATAATGTTCAAACCGAGGAAGTAGCTACAAAAACGAGGAAACTATCGGTTGAACAACGTTATGAAGTAATTAAAATACTCATAAACCGAATAGACTCATACATTTGCAACTAATAAAGTTCATAGATTCCTATAATATTAACAACGTCATTGACATACAATCATATTCACTCAGAAACTCCAAACAATCAAAGACAAAAAATCAAATAAACAAAACTTTGGAGGACGAAATAAAAGGGCTAGAATTATCAGTTATTTTTAATTAATATCTAAAATCAGGCTTTCGAGGGGGTTCAATTCTTCTACGGGTATCTATGTTGTTCATATACGTCGGCGACACCAGATACACAATCTCTCATAATCACGCGAAAGGACTATACGATATAATAATAAAATAAATTTGTATAGAACAATCAATACAAGATAGATAGGACAGATAGTAACAACATAAATTACTAGCTACTTACGAAGAAATTAAATTAAAAAACGGATTAAACTGAAGTGTTTCTCATTTACATACAAGGTACAACGCGACATCAGGAGTCCCTCAAGGGTCGAATATAGGACCCTTGCTTTTCACTAGCTATAAATAATATTCCTGATTACATTTTATCCACCAACATTCACGTACGTGTGGCGGTTTCAAATTTTCAGAAACAACCCTCCTGAAGATACACACATACAGAAGATAATATCTCATATTTGGACTAATAATATTGATAAATTTTAGTTTATTGTCCGAATCATATAATATTGTTTTATTACTTGATCAATACTTAATCGTTAATTTCGTTACTTAATCGTAATTACAGCTGAAAATGCTTTTATTCATAAGGTTGATACTGTAATAATTATGTTTTGAAACTAATATGTCATCTTTGACTGTAAGGCTTAATGTTCTCTGTGTTGTAGAAATGTCACTCTTTTTCCTTTTGGCTTGGTTTTGGGAAAGAAAAAAAGTAGACCACAAAAATGAATTTCGTAATAACCGCCGCACAACAATGACGCCGTTCAAATACAATACCAACAATAGTTTGCTGAAAAATATAGTAGAGTACATAATGTATTCCGGCCACATCGAGCAATTCGTAATCTTTGTTTGACAATAATGTCGAAAACGTTTATGTGTCACTTAACCACATTCAGTTGCTGTATCATCATATCGTATTAAGATTGTCTTTCTTGCTTTTCTAGTGCTCTGTTTTGAACTCGTCTTGTATATGCTTTTTTATTACAGGTACATTTTGGAGTGTAACACACCTACACTTACTTTCTATATTACTACGTGAAGCAAAAACTTTGGTCCCCTTTTTACGAAAATGCGAACGGTTGAATTCGGTGTGAAATTTGGAACACTAATAATTTTATGTAATAAAATTTTACACACACTCGGTGACAAAAATTCCATAACATATTTAACATGGGCGGCAACTTACGCGCGGCGGCTAAAGTTGGCCTTGCATTAGTGGGGGCTGGAAGAGCTCGTTGGGCTACCATGACTAGGTCAGCATCATTTGACGACGATATCGTGTGAACGAGAGATTTTCTCCCAGTAGTGACGTCATCTGCGAGCAGTGGCACTAGCTCATACTAAAATCTTTCACTAATTATCATAATAAACAATATGAAAAGTTTGCCAATGTTGAATTGTACCGGGCCGAGCGGCGAGTGGGCGTCGCAGATCTCGCAGCATCCGCGGCCCGCGGCGCTTACGTAACTCTGCGGATCAATTGCGGACCTCCATTCATGAACAATGTCTGTGTTTGTTTACATTACAACCTCCTTGACGGAAACAAGTATAAAATAGGCCCCTAAATGTAATGTAATCATTAATATAAATATTTGATGCAATTTCTATGTAGATACTAGATATATGCCAAAAGATAAATATTTAAGCACTTACGCGGAAAAAGGGTAAACGAGCATTCATTCCGCGCATAATTTCTTTATATTTCTATAAAAACCTAGTGAATGTGTAAGCTACGATAGGGTTTTCGAATCCGGTTAGTGCTTATGTGAATTAACTCTATCGATTTGGTTAGCCTTTATAGCTAAAGGCTAACCAAACCGATAGACGTTAACAAAATTAGCCTAGGGGATAAGTCGATGATTTAATTACCGGATTGATTTGGTATTTGAATAAAAGTCTCTGAAAGGCCCAGTCAAATACCTTGTACTGTCCCAAATAAGGGCAATTAAGGGCGAATCACCCTCATCACTTAGGGGCATGAAAAATAGATAGTAGCCGATTCTCAGACCTACTGAATGTGGATAAAAAATTTGGTAAAGATCGGTAAAGCCGTTTCGGAGGAGTAAGGTAACTAACATTGTGACACGAGAATTTTATATAAAAGATATAAAGGATATTTATGTTTTAATAATAGATATATTTGTTAGTGAGTAGACAATGGCCCATTGGGGGGGATGGAGTGAAGGAGCGACGCATCTGAAATTAATGTAAAGTTAATGGACGTCGGTAGACATTGCTGCAAGATGTTTGTTGACCTACACGACAAATTTATATTATGTCATCAATTATATGATCATATAGTGTTTAGTATCATGAGTATTTAACGGTTTTTTCGCGTTCCTTAAGATTTATTGTGAAATGAGACAGAATCTTCGTAAAGAACGAATGAAATCCTGTAATATTTTTATTACAGGGTAGCAAAAGAATTTTGATACATTCGTTAATTAAGTAGGTCCTGTCTCATTCCACAAGTAAATCTTAAGAAACGCGATAAAAGCCGTATAATATTCAGGATAACCTATAATATTTGCGTAAATATACGAAAACAATATACTATTTAGCTTTTACTTGCCTTTGTTAAGCTAAGCTTCCAATTTAAAAGTAGAGGAGTTGTGCCAGAAACGCAGAGGTACTAGATTTTTATAATATACAAATTGAGACCATGTTAGATTATTTTAAATAATGGTATAGCATTGGTTTTCTTCAGCCTAGACTACGTGGCAGTTAATCTCTTCACAGACAGGAAATAATTGAACTATTATATGAAAATATTGCAACTAGTCACATAAATGTCGATTATGCTCTTCCATTAACCATCTATAGTTTAATACTCGCACCAGAGCGCTGCATCTGTGGCAATGTATTTCAAGAAAATGGCCACATGCCAAAAGGAAAGTTTTATTGATATGGTAACTGCATATGTATAGCTTAGAAAATAACTTGAAATATAGAATGAAGGCTACTTTGATTTCAATTTCTGAAATTTGTTACCCTTGCTAACTAATTTCCAGACCGACTTAAAAAAATCCAAATAATTTATTCAAAATAGGGTTTTACAAAACTCTTTTTGAATGTTTTTACTTCAGTACTACCAGTTCAACCACACAAAAATAAGAATAAGAATTTATGCTCACCATGCAGGATTCTTTTATCCTACCTTCCTTCTTTTTTAAAAACAATTGAGCTGTTTGGTGACTACAGACGCCCATCAAAATCCATACACACACAAATGCATTCTTTCACGCCATCGCCCCCAATATGCCAATAGCCATTTCCAAGCCATAGGAAAAGCAATAGCCATCATTTCTAAGACTTCTAATATAGTGATTAGTTTGTATCAGTAAATGTTATCAATAAATCAAATAAAAATCTGACCCAAAACGTGTGTGTAAATAAAATATGTTAAATAATTCATTTAACTTGTCATTTTCACTGGTCCGGGATGCACGCAAGTAACAGGAGATCAGCCGTCTTGCCATTCATTGAAAGAGGCCTATGTCCAGCAGTGATAATGATAATATTGTTCATTTGGGACTATTGCAATTGCTACACATTATGTACTTTCTTTACTTTGGTACCTCTTAGTAAGCACTTATTTATTGTGTTAAAAACCGAAAAGTAAATACACCATATATTGTAATTGTAAATAATTACAATAATTGTGATTGTTTATTACAATTTAACAATTACATATCCACAAAACAAAAATATTTATCATATTATAATTATACATATTTGTAGTAATTTATAATATCAGATTATTTCAGCTGAAGCTAAATAATATGTTTAATTGCCAGTTATGTGGTGGACATTAGTTTCAGGTTTTGCCGAATTGCTATACCACTGGAGTAAGGAATAGACAGTACACTTGTTACAGTGCACACTATGACATATTAATGTTCTATGCAGTTGGCTACTTTCTATAGAGATATGGCACGTAAAATTGTGGAACAATCATTTCATAGTTAACACTACATTTTCATATATCAAGCCAAGCACTTTCTCTTTAAATGTACTTTTTATCACTTTTAATTGTGACTCATAAAGAAATGTTACAAGACACATATTTCTCCATATCTGTAAACACTTAGTATAAGAGATGCAATAATATAGATATGCTCACACAGTTAGAGACTTATCATATAGCCACAACTGTCAAGCTAAGTAAACCCTGGGTGGAAATAGACTACAGGAACAAAAATACACCAGTATTTACACATACATATCCACTGCAAACTGAACTGAAGTTGGAAAATCGCATGGATTTAAAAAATCTGTATCTTACATATATTTTTAATTTCTCTACCACATTTGTGTCATGATATAGATCTCCAAACCTGCACTATTTGGATTTGATTCATGCCAATTTTGCTGTTTGGTTTTATGATCCAAAACCTTCTACCCAAAATAAGCAGACTTGTGTCAGCATAAACATGCCACAGATGCAATTTCCTTATAGCTTTATATACAATTATTGCATTATTTTTAATGTCTTTTGTAGGAAATTACTTTACTTATCTTGTACATTTTTAATGCAACTACACTTTGTAGAGATAATGTCTTAATCCTAGGTATTATATACTCAGTATATAATTTTTAAGTAACAGACATCTTAGTCTCCTTTCATTAACATTATAAGACTAGATTTTTTATATATATATACACTAAATATTTCACAACCTTCAAAATATGAAACCAACTAGATAGTTAAGATTTTATTCATGCCATGACATACATATTCGTCAAGCAAGACTAACAATGTCTCCAATTCTACTAGCAACAATTTGTCCAATTTTTCTGTAAGCCCCTAACGTCTTTCAGTTATACGACAGTTATAACTCAACAACGTTTATATTACGACTGTAAGTTGTAATGAGTAACATTTGTGTAAACGTAAGACATCAATATCGACTGTAGGTTTATCTGTAGTTCTGTTAAAACTTTAAAAGTAACATAAATTAAAAAGATTAACGAACTTAATTAATCAAATAACTTACCTAGGACGATTCTGCATATAATGTTGACCGCCAAATATAAAAGCCATATAGATCCCCACATAATAAAAAGCAACAGTCCAATTTTCGGTCATCCACTTCCGATAATCTTGATGAATAAAATCATTTTCAAATTCGAATATGTACGAATAGTTCGGTGTAACTTCCAAGTGATAATTCATTGGCGATTCCATACTGAAAAATGGAAACTATAAAATCAACTTCGTTACAAGTCGAAGCACAATCAAAAACTTCAACAAACAAAATTATTAATACACCGGTAAGGGATTAACCTAAAAACTGTCAACGAGATACATATGTATTGTTATATCACAGATAGCTAAAATGTCAATACTCCTTATGGAATATGAAGTGAACGTCTGTACCGACACGGATTGCAGTTGTGGTGCCGATTTCATTGACTGTTGATTATTTATACGCGTTACCGAGGCGTCTCACTGTTTGAGACTGCAAGAGCCACTCGTCACTCGTGGCAAGCAATAAGTCGTAACACTGAATGAACTTCTAAGTTAAAACTCACGTCACGCCATTCGTGACAGTACAGACTTAGGACTTGAGTTTTGATTTCAGCTGTGAACTGACTGTTGAGGTAGTGTTGCCAGCATGTTTTTACGGTATACGGTAAATCTTCTCTTAAAAAACTTATAAGATGTGTTAAAATATTTTACACCTATTATACTAAATATTATAAGTAGTGATAAAGTTAATGCAACATACACGTACAAATGTTTAATTAACATTGAAATTAATACGTAAAATATATATGTTTTATTCTATTTGGTATGACTACAATCTAAATAGTCATATATATTAATAAATATTTTGTTATCTTGTTTATATTATTACGCCTACTACTACCATGTGTAATGCATACATAAATAGAAAGTAAAGTATTTTTCTGTTTAGAGTTTTTTTAAGTAAGTATATGGACCTTGAGAGAAAGAGAGAGAGAAAGAAAGTGCAAAATATGTGTCAATTTTTAAATGAAACTTGTGGCTAAAGAGCTTAGAGGAGAGAAGCCAACCAGTGACAGCAAATATAGTACACTCTCTCGCTCTATTTTTTGGTTCATTTCACTCTGCGTAATGCGCATAGGAGACTAGATAGACAAAGATAGTACTGCTTTCACATCTTCCTTCCTTTCGTAATCAACAATACAGCCAGACACTGTCTTATAACTAGCTTCCTATGTCCATCCTTTCTCTATCTATATTACCACTATGGTTTCGAAAGCAGTGCTGTCTTTGTCTATCTAATATCGCAAGAGCACTGAACAACGAGAAATTAATAAAAAAGATAGATAGAGAATTTAAGGCTGACATGTAAAGTCATTTTATTTATATTATCACTATGCTCGCCCATTATAGAGAAGGGAAATCACTGGCAGGCCGCCTATGGTTTCTCTTCTCTATCTGTATCATCTATACGGTGGTTTCGTCATAATTAGATTTTTTCCATCACGTATTAATATATAATATTTAATAGTCGTATATTACAAATCACACAAATTTTTACTTGTCCTCGAAACACTTGGCCCAGTTTAAAACTTATACCGATCACTGTCACTGCGTATAATCAAGGTATTTAAAGTGGCTAAACGTCAACCACCATTTTGAAGAACGTTTCATAATGACAATACGGCTTGTATTGTCATTGCGAATCGTTCTTCGCTGGCCCGCCACAGAACAAACCGGGTCTATTTTTGAAAATGGTTAGCCGTAATACTGCAATTTAGACAATCCGATTGCCATATATAGATTATTATTATGCATTATGTAACTGGTGTGAATATGTGTGGCGTGTGACGGCGTGGCGTGACATGATTTTGTACGATTTTTTTTTGCGCTTTTTCTAAAAGAAATCCTATATTACTTGACATTTTACAATTTAAGTAAGTGAAAATCGTAACATTATCAACCATTATGGGTCCACTGCTGGAGATAGGTCTCTTTCAATGAACGACCAATTTCCTGCTATTCGCATCCATCCCGGACCGGCTATTGCACGGTGATCATGTCTTCTCACCTGGGTAACGGTCGACCAACACTTCGTTTTCTCAAACGCGGCATTCACTACAGAACCTTACTGGCCAATCTGCCATCTGTTCTTCCGAGTGTGAGACCAGCTCATTGCCACTTCAGCGAGCTTATTTGTGGCGTGATACCGAATTCTGTCGGACAGAAACACCCATTATGACACATTCAATAACCCGTTGAGCTGCAAACTTGCGGACCAGTCCAAAATTAAGATGCCATGTCTCGGCCCCGTAGGCCATCACGGAGAGAACACATTGATTCTAGATTTTTGTCTTCAAGCTCTGCGGTATAGACGACGTGAGAATGTGACGAAGCTTCCGGAATGCTGCGCAACCCTACTGGATGCTTCTATCGGCTTTCTTCTCGAAGTTATGTCTACGTAGTTGCAATAATTGCCCGAGGTAGATGTATTCGTCTACGATTTCGAGAACAGCACCATCGACGTCCGGTCTAGTCTAGATCTAGGGAGAACGTGTCCGCTGAACATGACATTTGTCTTGTCCAAGTTCAACCTAAGGCCAATACGTCGGGAGGATTCATTTAGGCTGTGCAACATTTTCTGCAAGCTCACCAAAGATTCCGCTAACACAACGATATCGTCGGCGAATAATATTTATGCCGCATTCTGCCCAATTTAAAGTCGTAAAGGCGTCCTCCAAAGCATTAGTGAAAAGTGTCAGGGAAATAACATCCGCGTGTCAAACTCTGCGATGCAATAGGTTTGGCGTTGTTTGACCTCCCGGAGTCACCAGTATTTCGATGTATTGCCAATCGACCTGACATCGCTGTAGAGCTGCGAGAACAGCCCAGGTTTCGACAGAGTCAAAAGCTCCTTCATGGGCCACAAAGTCAAGGCACAGCGGCTGATTGTCTTTTGTGCAACTTGCCTTATGGTGAAAATGTGATAAAGTTTTGTGGTGAGGCGATTCGTCAAAACTCTTGAGTGTTCTCAACTTGTAAATATGGCCAAAGAATGAAATTGGTGTGTAATTTTGAAAAAGTGATTTGTCACCCTTATTAAGAAACAAAACAACGTCACTTCCAAGCCACAGCCACAATTAAAAATTTCTTTAGCTCCCTTAACACATAAGATCCCAGGCTTAGAAGAAACGGTAACACCAGAATCAGTTCTAACATTTGTCGGATGACTTCTCCACAAAAACCTTCGACCCTCTACCCCGCTCAATCGCTTCGGTAACACGTTGCGTACTAGAGCTACAAAGATCTCGTCGTATTAGTTTGAGGATTCGCTTTGAAAGAAGCTTGACATGGGCAAACGTAACGTCTTCGTGTGCTCTACGCACCCTCATAAGTCCAAGCGTCTCACCTGAGAGCATTAGCTTTCCTTCTCGTGTAACTGCCAATCTAGTTTCCGACATATCTAGGGCATGGAACCGGTGTTTTTAATTCCAGTTGGAATTTTTCGGAACCTACCATGGTTCGTCAGAGGTTAGGTCGGAGTGTCGACTGTACTAGTCGGACACGCTCGCGCCGAAAGCCTCTAACCAATCGGTGATCGCTTCCGGTTTTAAACCTGTTGATCACGGAGACATCCCTAAATATATGCTTTTGGTCTGTCATAATAAAGTCACAGTATCGGAGATCTGCCATGTCCACTTCCTTTGGGGCTTCGTCTTAAAATAGGAGTTCGTTAAGTTGCGTTATACGTAGCCAGGTCAAATCTGTGGTATCGATCCGCAGCCCGGAGATTCTTAGCACCCCTTGTTCCACCGTTACCGTGGCAAGGACTAGTGGAACTACTGGGAACTAGAGGCTGAATTCCTCGGCTGTCGTCCATTGAAGTTAAATGCTGTTAATTGTCACGCAGAGCAGTCGGATTGGCAACCGATTACAAGATTAGGTTTCGGACCTGTCATCGATCCGATTGATGGTACCGCCATCATTCTTAGTTGTTAAGATTCTAGTGTCCTTTGACGACTCTAACGTCACCCTGGGCTTGGATTGAGGGTGATGGTATTCTTAGGCCGCCCCCATACAGCACTTTGTGTATTAAAATATTAAAACTCAATAAAATTCATAGTTGGGTTCTCTACCACAAAAAGAAAACCAGACCACTATATGGGTACATTGTCGTCAAAAGCGTTTTCTCATAAACGCGTGGAAGGATCAAGTATAAAATTAATGTCAAATACATAATAGAAAAATCGTACTTTTAAGTCTACTCAATCCAGAAGTCTCCGTATTCGCCCCTGGTTGTACACATTCTGGATGAAAGTGGCTCATGACCGTGACCAGGTGTCCTATGATGGAGGCATATGTCCACCCGTGCACGTCGTCCGGATGATGATGATGACGATGACACATTTTACGAATGTGTATGTGCGTCGATAATTAATCAGTTAACAATCGACTGACAGCAACAGCATAACCGGACAAATGTCCGGGGTTATGCTGTAAAATGTTCTCACGTTTCACTCACGAAACAATAAAACAGCCTTTTGTTCTAAAATATTTATTCGCTGCATATTTTTATAAACGTTTTACAACAAAGACAACATTGAAACATGTACTTACTTTCATTTTTATACGAATGTTCATTGTTTTCTCACTTTGGCGCCAACACGTTGTAGGTAAAATATTTTGCGATATTAAAATTGAGGCCCCCCTCCGTAAAGAGAACCGAATCGCCGTGATTGTATTACGCAAATTAGGTATGGAGGCAACTTAAATTTTTAAGTGTCCATATACTTGGTATTAGTCAAATGTTAGTGTACCGGGCTATTAACAGGTACAATGAGGCTTCCTCTAGCTATTTTACATCAAATTGAGAGCTTTTTGATGCTATTTATGATTTATTGATATCCCTTTAAACTGTACATCGAGTGGCCCAAGGCCATACAAAAATGAAACGTATCCTTATGATAATAAAAAAAATCCTCCATGACAATCTAAAAAAATCGAATTCGAGATTTTTCCTTTATATGATAATCTAAAAGACATCGAATTCGAGATTTTTCGTTTATAATCATTTCCGAAAATTTTCTTTAATTAGATACTTTAAGCATTTTCATCCCATAAAATATCCTTCCTGATTTGTTATGTTACTTTTCTAATGGGTTACAATTTTCATCCTGTTCACCATCATCATCATCTGTATGGTAGATTTTTATACTTGTTATGATTTTTATACTTGTTATGATTTTTATACTTGTTATGATTTTTATACTTGTTATGATTTTTATACTTGTTATGATTTTTATACTTGTTATAATTTTTATACTTGTTATGATTTTTATACTTGTTATGATTTTTATACTTGTTATGATTTTAGCAATCTGTTGTTGCTCAATAGGGCAGAATGATACTTTCGAAGTTATAATTCTTTTGGCGCGTTCGGGAAAAACAATGAGGGCAAATTTTGTCACGAATAACCGACTCCTGAACTTAGCTATATTACCTATATCAACATTTTAGTTAAGAACCAGGTTATATCATCTCTTCCCATCTGCGGGAAAAGAGGGGGTCTGTCCCCCTATCGTCTACCTATAACCATAAGACAAAAAGTCTTCGTAGTCAGTCGAACTGTAGAGGCTGGACTAGCGCCGCCAATCAGTATTAGGTCCCTCCGAAAAAAAAAAAACTAGGTTATAACAAAACTTTCGCTGTATCAAATAGGTATCTCTTTATTGTTAGTGTTGTGCTTTCTACAAACGTAGAATAAGGCGAAAGAACAATTTTTAAAAAGATTTTTATCTTGATACGCCAAAATACCCGTACTGTTTTAAGGTACGAAGACGTTTTAATCAAGTCCAACTGAGAGTGGAAAAATGGCAAGTACCTACTTACTACCGGCGACACTGTGCCCACTCATAAACTCCATTGTTTTTCTACCTAGAGAAGCAACACTAACAAGGTACAGGCTACAGACAATCAATATAAGTGTTTGGTAGTGTTGCCATTAAATAACGGATCAATATATGATCAATTATTATTATTCTTTGTATGATTTTCATTTTGCGGGCCAAGTATGTGTGTGGTAAGTAAGATTCGAAGTTAATTTATTAGTGTAAAGTCAATTTTAACTTAGTTAATAGCTATTGATGTCTTAAGTTTACGTGAATGTTACTCGTTACAATAAAACTACTTTTACGGATTCTATCGCTGTTTATTTAATTATTTAACTTGCCCCACGTTTCGGAAGCATTACAGCAACCATGGTCACGGGTGGACAGTCCACTCGTGTTAATAATTAAAATTAAACCGCAATAGAATCCGTAAAAGTATTTTTATTGTAATTAGTTAATTCTATTAATGACTAAAATATCGCTTAGGTGACCTGTTGTTGACCAGTACCTAGGTATAGTCGACCAACGGCACCTTCGTAGCTTTAGAGGGCACTCGGGCCATTTCTACATTAGTCCCACACACCCAGAACCAGTGGCAGTGTGGAAACGTGTTTCACCGCGAAATAAAAAAGGAGTATTTGAAAAATTTGTAGAATCTGAAAAAAAAAACAATAAAGATGGCGGAATTGAAAATTAAGTGAACAAAGAAAGCAAAACATAGTAACAAATAATAACATTACTTTTATCTGTTACGTTGTTTCTATAAAATACCAGTTTTCAAGCTTCCCGAACATATTGTCTATATTTTTCTGAAAGTTAATGGAGCCTCTTATAAGTTTCCTATAGGCCACTTACTCTTAAAACCTGAGAAAACCCCTATTATTAACACTCAACGCGTAACTATGAAGCCGAAAGCAAAAAGCCACTCATAGTCGAAGTACTGAAATAATGTAGGCTTATCCGCAAAATTTAATACACTTAAGTTAAATGTGTATTTATTTCATTATAATAATAGTCAATATCTAATCATAACATTTCCCTAATAAAATTTTAAGTATATTCGATACGACGATATTTCCGAAGACAAACATATTTTTCAATCTTCTAGACAATTCTGTTGCGATCGGCAGTTTCGGCTGCGAAGATTGCGGTGCATCGTTTTGAGTGAGATTTACATACGTGTACATATAGAATACAGGTGCGGTACCGACGTTGATTACTTTATGAAAAGTTCCCGGTAAAATTTTTATCTGATCCCCTTTCTTGTGTACGAACGATTTCTCTTTTGAATATCCCGTACCCGGTTCAAATCCAAGAGAACCGCCGAGAACCGTTAGCGTAACGTTGTATAATTCTTCTGGTATGAATTTCTCGTGATCGTAACCTGCAATATAGAATTAAGTCAATTATGCACAAGTACACTCGCTACTCCAATTCGCATGTCAATTCAATTCACACTGCGAAATAACGGAAGAAATTAGAAATAGTACTGACAGCTTACTTCCCTAGACACATATGTAGAAGCGACTAACTAAGATATAACATCGACTTTCTAATCTCGGCTGTGGATAGCGAATAGCTGAGTAGCCGACAGTGACCACTTAAGGCCAGGCACTATAGTGATAAATGAATAAATTGTTTGAAACACTGCTTATCATTTCTGTTTTACATTAAAACAGAAATAAAGTGAATCACGTTGAATCTGTTTTCAAAAATATCTGTTCTAAGTGTTAATAAAGTTTAAATTGACATAAACATGTATCATAATCGCGCGAGGCGCAACTTCACCTCTCTTTCCCTTTAGGCAAGGAATTTGCAACAGTCAATTAAACGATGCATATAAATATGTAGAATAGTTTTAAAAGAGTACAAAAGGAAACGTTACAAGTATTACAGCATTTATTGTTACAGTTATCAAAGTGTTATTGAGTCTCTCCTTATCGTCGCAGTTGGCGAGTAGATCATGAGACTTATTTAAAACTAGCACCGTTCAACAGGAAGTCGATTGTATCTTACCAGGAAGGTCGGCTAAGAAGATGACATTATTAGAACTATTCTGTGCATATATCTCCTCCTGAATATCCTTTAGGTTCCGCCGCCAATGCAACGCCTCATCAATCAAAGGCACCAAAAATGTAACAGGCTTGAAGGCTGACCATGTAGCGTTGGTCAAGTCTACCTTCGGGTCGAACATGCGCTGGGTGAACCTTCCATTGAGTGAACACCAAACATCGATGTAGATAGACATATGTCCATCACTAGGCTCGATGTAACGATTTTGACTCGATTTCAGCTTTGCTTTCAGACAGTCCGCATATTGATGGACCATGTCCCCATGTCTAGTCCATCGGTCGTTCGGGGTGAAGGCGTATGGGTCGATAAAGAACACTTCTCCACTTTTGTTATCGACAATCTTCACCACCACAGAATCCAGGGTCCAAGTCTCCACCATCATGTCCCATGAGTAACCATACAGACCATTTGTCCAATTGTTGTAGCCCTAAAATGTTATTAATTTTATATACAAACTGAAAAGTGTCAACGTAAACTGCGTCTCATAAGGCCCAAATGTTGATCATAGACCTTCTCTCAAAGTTACAGATGATATGTGACGGGCAAAAACATACCCTAGCCACAACAGGCAGATGACCGCTGTGCCCGTGCTAGCAGTTGTGGACGGGGTGTTTGTTTCTTCATCGAGGTGGTGATGATGAAGAAAATTTTCGATGTCCGAAGGTGACAAAAATATAGTCTTCACAAATTGAAAGAAAATTAAATGCCAAGAACATAGTCTTAACAAAAAAGACATGATTTATTATGTTTTTTTTTTATTATAGGATAAGCGGCAAACGAGCAGGTAGCTACCGCCGTCCATAGACATCCGCATGACCCGAGGTTATGTACATTTATGTGAGAAATATAATTAGATAAACATTATCTCCTCAGCTTATAGCGTGTCGAAATGTTTACATTACTATACAATGGTCATACCTTGGTTATAAAATGCGAATATGGTAGAAATGCTTGTATGAATACATAAAAACCAATTACACAGGTCACAGCTTTTCTTATTTTCGTATTCTTTTTTACAGTTTCAGATTGCATACTGTCCTTTCCATTTGATATTTCATTATCAGTTTCATTTTCGTCTTTTATACTAAAATCATTCATAGTTTCATTTTCGTCTCTGTTATTCAAATTTTTTTTAATGTTGTCACAGGAGTTTTTTAATACGTCATTAGTCTTATCGGGTTTTTCCGATGGCTTGATTTGTTCTCTGTTGACACCAGCATTATCTTCTGCGTAATCTTTTTTCACTTCATTTAACATTGTAATGTAGTTCGTGATCTTTGCTATGGAGTTTTTAAAATGAGTGGCCGCTGTGGTGGGCCAGTCGAATGGACAGAACAGGGGTAATGTAGCCAAACAAACCCACGGGAACATTCCTGAAACAATGACTCGTGTAAAAAAATCACAACTCAACTACTATTCGTTTGGGTTCGCTATTCACAAACCGTATGAGGCACGTTAGCATAGACACTTTTAAGGCGGTATTACGTAAGCTTGAGGTACTTTCCCAATCATGTCAGGCCGATTCAGCTCCAATTCAGCAATGACACTATTTGTTACAGAACTCCTACATTATATGTAATCTACCACTTTGTAACACTATTGGCCGTGGGTAGGTAATGCGCGTTTCCCCACAATGATTCAAGCCTTGTCGTGGCAGTGGGGCTCAGTGGCCTGGGGTGAACCGAGGCGAAGCCAATTGAACCGAGGGGAAAGCTCTTTGTTCCTAAATAAGAAGAGAGAGCGAAAGAGCGGGTGGATCTCTTTGGACCCCTTTTTTAAGAAGACTAATGAGCAACAGGTGGAGGCGCCCTTCGAACAGGGCAAGGGGCGAGGATGGGAGCCTCACCCCATTGCACTGTCCCAAAGATGATGGGGTGATTCCTGTAGTGCGGGACGACCCCATCTGCGAAGGTGGAGTCGGTCCCCTAGGGGGCTGACTAGCCGTCGAGTTGTCCTGATGATTTGTTGTTCCGGGGCACTCCGGTCCAAAGGCGGCACAGATGACACTCGCGGTGGTTCTTGTGGGTGTTCGGCTATAATGTCACGAGCACCACACATCACTGGACCACACCTAGGGCAAGTGGAGGCGCGTAAGTGTGTTTCCCCGCGTCAACAAAAAAAAAGTAGAGTGTTTGACATTTGGGCGCGTAGTGACTAATGATGGATATACTCCACTTCAATTGCCCTTTGCAATAGCTGGGCACCGAAAATCAAATAGATAACTTTGTTATTCGCTAATTTGTTAAAAACTTCATTTAACGTTAAAGCGTTACATTTCTAAAGATTTAACGCAAGTTAACGTTAAACTAATAACAAGTGATACATATACATTGCATTTCTTATATCGTTATGTTAATTGTTTATGTATAAAAAAGCTTTTTGGGTTTTGGAAGCTAGAGGTAAAAAATGTGAATATCGGAGTGTATAATTTGTAGCGCTTATAAAAAACCGCAAGTAGGAGCAATTAGGTGACAGCTGCATTCAAGTGCAGCGGATAGCAGAATTTAAGTGTGTTAGAGAGAGTGTGAAAGAGGAACCACTTCCAGAGAAGGCCCTCGACGTCCACTATTAAGGAAAGTATTAAGAATAAGAAGACTTTTATTGACAGAATAAAATTACATACACTGTTACACCAACAACAATAAACTAAAGTACTAATCTTACATAACTAAAAACGACACATAATTTATATACAAAATATTTGGCCTATACAATTTTTGTTAAAATTTAAATTTAAAAAAATAGGGAGAAAAAGAAATAGTAATAAAATAAATGTTGGGATCACAGCCAAAACATAATATGAATTACTTCTGCTAAGTGTTTGTGCCGGAAGATGCACAACAGTATGTAGTCCCTCAATAAACAAAAAAGTGTCCTCGAGTCAGTTGAGCAACTAAACATTCCAAAACAACACCAACTTAAAGTAGTTATCATTATGTATGCACTCACAACTGTGACAATTTAAAATAAGAGCGTGTCATAAAGACAGGTAATAAAATTTGTAGATACGTTAGCAAAATGACAAATAAAATAATTGTATATGTGTATTTCTATAAAAAATCTTAAATATATAAAATTTATAAAAACATTAAATATATTTCAGTTGTCTAGAATTTCTGTTGTAAGGTAAGTCCTTAAAGTACCTACTTACCACAGTGATAGACTAATTTGTTGTCATAATCCCACAGAAATTATTATTATTATTATTATATGGACTATTACATAACGATCGTTATCAGTTATCAATCACATGTGATGGGATGAAACTATAGTCGCGTAGGCGGTAAGACGTACTTATCAGTTGATAATTGCTGATAGCTGATAAAGATTCTCAGACTATTATAAGTTCATTGAATTGTGATATATAGCTTAGAGAACAACGTATCACATGAAACTTGTTAAAATGTTACAAATATAAACAGACTATAAACATTTATATGACGTCGTATTCCATTTTGCGACGTAGCCGATTAATTTCACGTAATCGCGTTCTCTGAATAGTTGATAGAAAAAGGTTGTTGTTGATAATATTATGAATATAATAAGAGCTTCGCCTGTGAATAATGCAGACCGGATTAGCAAATTATGTACTAAAGTAATTCTTGAATAAATAAATAAACTTTATAGAATTTTTACATAATTATTTATTTTTCAATTTACATTTTCGACCGGTTTCGGTTAATGGGAATCCCTTTGTCTCCATTGTGCGCAGATATATTCATGTATATTTTAGAGCAAAATATTTAATTCAGAATTTAAAGATAACATATTATTAATCCATATTAAAAATTCCTTTAATTCAAAACGAATATAACGAGGAATTAAAAACCATTTTTAATATTGCATCAAATAACAGCTACGACAAGCGAATTGTATATAATATTATAAAAACCAACAATAGAAAAATAGTGAAAAAATTTTTTACTCATGCGAAAAGGAATCTCCTTCAAGTAGCCAATGCGCTGAAATACCGTACATGGATCCGTTGTCGCACCGATTCGCAAGAATATTAAGAAACTGAGAGAAAAGCATTAATATGCAACAATGAAGATAAAATACCAATAGGTATAGTACTATATTTTTAAGCGCTTTAAGACTAAGATTTAATAATTATTATAGATGGGCATAAGCATTAGCCTATAGACTTATTTTATAGTTTTTTTTTCTTAACTGGTAAATGTCAGTTCTGTTATGTTAAATTATCAAAACTTGTAAAAACCCATAGCTGTCAAGGAATAGGAGCATATGATTAGAATGTTGTTACTGTGTTAAGTTTATTAAAAGATAAAATTGATGGCTTGGGTTTGGTTTTGCTATTATAACTTGACATTTTTGGCAATGTCACATAAAAAAACGATAAAATATAGGCAAAGGCTGACAGCTATCTTTATGCCTGTGATACCAGTCAAGCCTAAACCATCGAAAGGTTTTAATAATTAATAAAGAAAAAATGACAACGAGAAAATCAGGTGTTCAAATTAGTTCCTTTTATTAGTCTATATCTGCGAAATTTAGAATAAAAAATAGGTATTAAAAGAAATGTACAATGCCCATTGAGGTCAGAAGCGGTATTTATTGCTTGACGTGTGATGAGTGTGGAGGAGTTTATATCGGTCAAACAGAAAGAAAGTTCAAAACTAGAATAAAAAAAAATATATCGTACGTTAAAAACCAAATTATGGTTCCACCAATTAAAAGTATTTCAGTTATTTTGAACATGTGTTTTATTGTATTTCACAATAAATAAGTATTTTTCGTTTTATACTGACCAAGATAAATAATTAGACTATGATGTGGTGGTTCCGTTCTCTAAGGTACCGATCGGCGGCAAGTCGCAACCTTGGTCTGGACGCTCCTGGAAGTTGGCACTTCAACATAAACTGCAAAATACAGCAGCGGCAAGTACACGGGATAAGTAGTAAGGAGTATAATTCTGCCTCTACGTGTTTCTATAAAATTTATTCCATCCTTCAGGAACTTATGCATTTTGGCCCCTCGCTACGGGTATTTTAGGAAATTTTGCTAAGCAATTCCTCCGTTCTTTGCACCAAAGTGATGAACTCCTTTTTGAATAATCGATGTGTGTTACTCGATGCCGGATATTATGTTTCGGTAGAGTGCATTGCATAAAGTACTTCTTTCCCTGGACATTCATAAGTTGAGTGGGCCCGGTGGCATTGCTCCGATTGGGCTGCGAAAATGTGCTCCGGAGTTGGCTCCGGTATTGGCGCCCCTTTTCCGATTCTTCTACTCTGTTGGCATAGTCCCTCACGCGATCCGTAAAAAGCTGACCGTTCCGATCCATCCAGCTACCGACCTATTGTGATATCTCCCTTTGTTCTCCAAAATTATGGAATCCATTATCAACTCCCAGCTCTTGCGATACTTAGAAGATCATCAAATAGTTAGTGACCGCCAGTACGGTTTCCTCCGCGGACGTTCAACTGCTTTCTGATTTACTTAACGCACCGTTGGGCGGAGGCAGTTGAAACCAAGGAGGCATTGGCGGTTAGTCTGGATGTAGCGAAGGCCTTTCATCAGGTTTGGCACAGAGCGCTCCTTTCAAAGCTTTCATACTGACTTCCCGGTAAATCATGCGATAGGACCACTAGCATTTTGAAAAATCGCAGCTGCAGACTCGTGGCCGTCATTGTTACGCAAATGATAGTACTGGGGATGCTGTATACACTGGCCGTGCCAATATTTACCGGGAGCAGGTCAACGAGTATCGTAACGAGCTTGTGTCTGAAGTCGAGGATCTGTTATCCAGAGTCTCGGAATGGGACCGACTAAACTGAGTCCAATTTAACCCCCATAAGACACAAGTTTGCACATTTACCACTAAAAACCCTTCCCTTCAGAACACCTACCTATCAGTTGTTGAGTGACATTCATTTCCGCGTTAATTCGGAAACGAAAGCTAAATTAGCGTCAGAGAAGCTGGGCGTGCTCAATAGGGCGAAGCAGTACTTCAATTCAGCCCATCGGCTGCAACTTAACAAGGCACAGGTCGGACCGCATATGGAGTACTGGCACCTGTAAGCAGGGGCCTCTTAATATCAGCTCGTATAATAGTCGGGCGCTTACCTGTAATATTACAATATTCAAAAGGGGCCACTGAAGAAATTAGCAATATTCTCAAGCGAGCTTCAATAAAGACTTATTTTAAGCCGCCAAAGAAGGCTAGTCAGTTCTTATGTGTAGTCCGATGACAAGGCGAGAACACCATAACTCTGCCATCGGGTCACCTATTCCACTTCAGGGAAGGCGACACTCCATCACAAGGCGGCGAGGGATTCTTCGTGATAAGTCCCTCTTAGACAACAACGTCGAAATCTCTAGTGTGTAGGTAGGGTGGCGTATCTCATACTTAAACTCAATAGGATGTATAGCCTTAAAGTGATACCATCAGTAAAATGCCTCTACAAGATGCAGGAGTGTACACACATGATTGTGAAAAAACTCACGTTAAAGACCATATAGCCGATATGAAATACCGACGTGTTACAAAATCTACGGTCTGTGAACATGCTGAAGTTGGCGCCTGCCATTACATTAAATTTTATAAACCGCAAATCCTCACTAGGGAACACCGATTCCTTCCAAGGATGATCCGGAGGCCATTAAAGTTAAAAAAAAAACATACAAATTTCAATAGAGAAGATGGCTGAGTTCCTCCCACCGCTTGGGACCCAGTGATAAATATAAGCAAACCAAAAACTAAATATAACACGTCAACACAGCAAGATATAATAGGTATTGTTTGCGTTAATCGAAACAAGTAAATAATTATAATTCTTCGGGAACTTTTAATACATTTTAACATCAGGACATCTGTCATCTCCCGTGACCATAGTAGCTGTAAAGCTTCTGAAACCTTGGGCTAGTTAAATAATTAAATAAACCGCGATAAAATACGTAAAAGTAGTTTTATTGTGATCGGCTCGTTTCATTTGACCGTATACAACGTAGAGCAACTCGAATCGTTGACGACCAAGTTATTTCCGAACAGCTCGATTCTTTGGTTCTACGAAAAGATGTCGGTTCACTGTGCGTCTTTTGCGTCTTTCCTACGGGGAATGTTCCGAGATATTGTTCGGCTTAATACCAGCAGTAGAATTTCATCTTCGGACATCGCGACGGAACTCTAAGTTCCACGCCCACCAACCTGATGTCCCTAAATCGACAACAGTGCGGTTTAAACGCCACCTTTTAACGCGGACAACTGTACTGTTGTACCACCTGCCTCCTTCGGTATTTCCTATCAGATACGACTTAGAGGTCTTCAGGAAAAGAGCATGTCTATTCCTTAAAGGCCGGAAACGCGTCGGCAAAACGCCTAGTCATGCAAATTTATATTGTGCGGTAGTCACTACCCATTTGCTCGTCTGTCCCCTATCTCATAAAAAAAAACCTTACTTAGGTTTACAATTTTATTTATCTGACGAAAATATTACTAAAATATACATTTTATTTAGATCAGCGTAAAATCCTTTAAAAACAACAAACGATTAATGAGTGCCTACATAAAGTTACATTTTATTTCATAAGAAGTGAAAAAGTGCAATCAGAGTGCAGAATACTAATGGAGTCAAAAAGCGAGTGAGAGGGAGCACAGAAAACCGAATACAGCGTCAATAGTAATAACACTAGAATATAAAGTTGAAAAGCAATGATCAATGGACAACAGACACATTTAAGTAAAACACAAATTACCCGTATCGATAGGGATCAATTAACACATTACAAATTCGTTCTTCATGAGCTTATGTTGGTATTACAAAATGAACGCGAGTTTTAAGTATACAGGTAACATAGATAGAGAAGGGAAACCATAGGCAGGCGTATGTCTGCGAGTGTCCGTATATGTTAACAGAAATTGAGAATGCATTACTAAAGCGAGACAGACAGTAATCCACATTTGCTTTCCTTTAGACTCAAACGGACACGTTTTAGGCTGGCTTCCCTACTCTGTCTACACTATTTTTATGGTTTTAAGCGCATTATAAATAGTGCCGCACTGTGTGTAAAATAATTGTAAATTAAGGTGGATTTTTTTCATTTAGCTTATTTTCTTTCTATGGCATTTAAAAGTAACAAACAAGTAGTGCTTTTTGATGACTACCGACGCTCATAGGCATCCGCATAACTGAGCAGACATGGAGCTCTCCTTCCCTGTAATGGGCGACTGGTGACTCACAAAGCTCAAAAACCGCAAAGGCACAGATAGTCGTTACCTTACGGCGGTATAATGTAAGACGTACCTCTCTGTTCATGTCGACCCAATTTGTCTGCAGGGCGGCATGGCAATACAAAATTATTGTTTCTGAAATTACTTTCCTAGTATTAAATGGGAAGGTACTTTCCATTGCTACGCAAATTGTTCCATTTTGTTATTAGTGGCAATATAGGTCAGGTCATGTGTTCCCAAACTCCCCACCATGGCTTAAGCCGTGTCGTGGCGATGGGGCTCAGTAGCCTGGGATGCATCGAGACAACTCGGGAGAAGCCAATTGAACCGAGGAGGGGGCTGCTCTTTGTACCCCTCTTATAAGAGGGGACTAAAGAGCAGAAGACGGACCCGCCGTTTGTTACCCCCTCCTATAAGAAGAGGGGAAAAGGAGGCGGCATTTTGCGCTCGGGGCAAGGGCGAAGATGGGAACCGTATCCCATTGCACTACCCCAAAGTTGGTGGGGTTGTCCTGTGGTGCGAGACAACTCCATTAGTAGAGGTGGCGTCGGTCCCTTAGGGGGATGACTAGCCGTCGAGTTGCCCTAATTTTGTACTCGCGGTGGTCTTTGTGGGTATTCGGCACTATAATGAGCTACGAGCCCCACACATACCACTGGACCCCACCCTGGGCCAATGAAATAAATGGGTTTCAAACAAAAAAGAGGTTCCCAAACTGTGCGCCACGGCTCCCTGATCATGAAAAATTAACTTTCCAATCAGTAATTATTATAACTGATATTTCGATTGTATTTTTTTTTATTTACGGTATTTCTAGTAGTTAGGGACACCGTGAGGAAAAACTAAACATTCAGTGCGCCGCGAACTGATAGAGTTTGGGAACCCCTGGGTTAGATTAAAACAAACCCCCCCACCATGGTTCAAGCCTTGTCGTGGCGGTGGGGCTCAGTAGCCTGGGGTTATCCGAGACACCTTGGGCGAAGCCAATTGAACCGAGGAGATGGCGGCTCTTAGTACCCCTCCTATAAGAAGAGGGGACTAAAGAGCATGACGAGGTGCCGCTCTTTGTACCCCTCTTATAAGAATAGGGGACAACCCATTGCACTGTCCCAAACCTCACCCCATTGCACTGTCCCAAAGTCGGTGAGGTTGTCCTGTGAACCCCATCTGTGGAGGTGTGGAGATGGCGTCGGTCTCTTCGGGGGCTGACTTGCCGTCGAGGTGCCCTGATGATTTGTTGTTCCGGGGCACCTCATCAAAGGCGGCACTGGTGGCACTTGCGGTGGTTTTTGTGGGTATTCGGCACTATATAATGTGCCGCGAGCCTCACACACCACTGGACCCCACCCAGGGCCAGTGAAGGCGCGTAAATGCGTTTCCCCGCGTCAACAAAAAAAAAGGTTAAAACAAACCCCCCACTATGGTTCAAGCCTTGTCGTGCCGGTGGGACTCGGTAGCCTGGGGTAATCCGAAGCACCTTGGGCGGAGCTAATTGAACCGAGGAGGTGTATGCTGTTTGTACCCCTCTTATAAGAAGAGGGGACTAAAGAGCAGGAAGAGGAAGCGATCTTTGTACCGCTCTTATAAGTAGAGAGGACAAAAGAGAAAAAAACCATGAGGCGGTGCTATTGCGCACAGGGCAAGGGGCGAGAATGGGAACCTCGCCCCATTTCACTGTCCCAAAGTTGGTGGGGTTGTCCTGTGGTCCGGACAACCCCATCTGTGGAGGTGGCGTCGGACCCTTAGTGGGCTGAATAGCCGTCGAGATGCCCTGATGATTTGCTTTTCCGCGGCACCTCACCAAAAGCGGCACTGACAGCACTTGCGGTGATTTTTTGTAGGTATTCGACACTATAATGTGCCGCGAGCCCCACACACCACTGGACCCCACCCAGGGCCAGTGAAGGCGCGTAAATGCGTTTCCCCACGTCAACAAAAAAAAAAAAAGGTTAAAACATACCGATCGTGAAGATTCTGCTATTCATGAGATGGAACAAGGCACAGAAGAACATCGCCACCCGTCTGCTCCGAGACCACATCATCCATAGCGCGATAGTCAGGTCGAACACGAAGATGAAACAGTGCACCACCAGGTAGTCTGTCTGGTCGACGGTGAGAAACAGCCTGGGAACAAAAACATTGATTTTTATATAGAAAGTACGTACTATAAGTATGACACTGCCGTACAGTGACTTCTGCGCTGGCCCTATCTGTGCGGTTTGTGACTAGCCGATTGCCCACTGGATAGAAGGAGGAAAGTGCAACGCATCTGCGTGATAATAATGCATATGTCTATGGGCGTTGGTAGTCGTTTGTCACCGTGTAGCAATTATGTTTTGTAACTTAAATATTTTATTAAAAAAAAATATCTGTTATCTTTGACTTTAAGGCTTAATGATCTCTGTGTTGAAAAAATGTCACTCTTTTTCCTTTTTGGCGAGGTTGAGGATGGATATGTTTAGGATGGCTGACGCTATCTACCATTTCCAAATCATTTTTTTTTATTTTCCCGCCAGAAATCTCTTTGGTGAGAGAAAGAAGGTGAGATTGAATTACCATCTCTCTCTAATGTCTCTTTCACATTGCGAATAGAGAAATTAATGAAAAAAGGGAGACAGAGAGTCAGGCACGTTTGCTGTGTCTTTCTATATAGACGGACGCGTACCTGCTCTGCATCGGCAGTCACTTGCTGTCAAATTCAAGCTCCAATTTACCTCAATAGAAGAAAATATCAGCCAGATTCCTTTTCATTATATCAATTATAACTGTCACTAGAAGCAATTAAAATGAGGATTAGTAGCGCTTCCGTTGATCAGAAACGTTTGATCACGCGCAACCGATGGGTCCAGCACCTGCAGTGCTCATAATATATGGAGTATATTATACAAAATCGAGAGATTTATGAAAAAAATCCTAATCAATAGTCGGTGAACGAGAACACGCCTACAATACATCCGCTGATAAGAATATCTTTGTGTAGTTAACCATCTGTGCACTGGCTAATATAGAATAATAATATTGAGATTCGTAGGTTGTCATAGGCAATATAATTGATTGGGTCCTCAATACAATATATATTTATGGTTCCGTACTCAAAGGATAAAAAACAGGACTATCACTAAGAGTCCGTTGCCCGTCTATCCGTCTGTCTGTCACCAGGCTGTATCTCTCTCGTTTTCCCTGGTGATGTTTCTGTTGCCGCTATAACAACAAATTCTAAAAATTAGAATAAATTGATTATATAAGGAGAATCCCATACAACTCGATTTATTGCTGTTTTTTTATAGATAATGATACTGTTAGTAGAGGTATTTGAAACGCCTTTTTTACTGTGAATCAACACAATAT
Source organism: Eumaeus atala (assembly GCA_017140195.1). Classification (NCBI taxonomy): domain Eukaryota; kingdom Metazoa; phylum Arthropoda; class Insecta; order Lepidoptera; family Lycaenidae; genus Eumaeus; species Eumaeus atala. The sequence continues at coordinate 318,933 of JAFELO010001142.1, forward strand.
ATTTCACTTAGAAATAATATATAAGAGTTCACTTAGAAATAGTAATTCGAAATGGTAATGAACTGGTATTTGGAATGGCAACCGGCACGGTAGTGCCAATGTTACATTATAGATGAATTGGGCCGGCATGACATTGATACACAACATAAAATAAATTAATGAATAAATTCATGAAGTAATTATCTTAATTTATGTAAATCCATTACTACATATTTAATTAATTAATTATGTTAATTAATTTTAACAATTATATAACATTATTTGTACCTGTCATAATATATTACAATTATAATTAATAACATATTACTTACTAAACTATATCACGTACATACAGAATAGATATTTCGTGATTTCACTCATGGTCCCAGTGCCGCGGCTACTTTGCGAGTAGATTGGGGTCATGTGTTATACCCCGCAGTAGCTTTATAAGCGTCCCGTCAATAACGACACTTATACACTAAGACACAATTATATATTTAGTTTTAGTGCATAATTTCTTTGTTCTCTAGACATATGAATTGTAAGACACGCATCGGGCGGTATATACATACCACAACTGGATAATGTCAAATGTGTCCCAAACTTCCTTCACAGTACTCCATCAAGCCCTTTCTCTTAATCGGGAGGTGCATCCCGGTCAAACGATACTTACCGCCGGCAAGTGACAGCTACGCTGTCGCGTTTTATGCAGCTTGTGTGTAGCCGTTGATCCTGGGGGCGAGGTGAAGGTGGGCGACGGACCCGCATATGCGGATATTATTCGGCGCTGGTCACCAAGTGCTTTTGTCACTCTATGCTATCAAAAAGAGTTTTTACTTACTTGAAAGGAGTAAAAACCCAATGTTCGCTTAGTTTTTGCACTGAATACCCAGAAAGCCACTCTGCGGTCCCTTTCTTTAAGCCAGCCACGAAATACAGGACAAAGAACTGATACTTCAGTATGAAGTAGTTCCAATACGGTATTGTTTCTTTCGATATTGCAGGATTCAGATATGCGTCTATAGACCTGGGGAAACAAAAATTAAGTTAGGGTACCCTGATTGCAGTATTGGATCTGAGTAGCAGATTGACCTCTGGGTCAGAAAATTAACCTGTCCCATGGTCGGAGGAGGCTGATATGGGCTGTCGGATCAGATTCCCTTTAGAAGAAGTTCCGTCCGTAATTCATGAGTGCTCAATTACCGAGATGCCTAGTTGCTAACATATCTGATGGCGTCCAGGGTTTTAGTGGGTATTCCGTTCATCTACAAGCCTGGATTATACTGTTATTGTCAAAGAATGATTATTAAAATTCCATTTTTAACGAATAAAATATTTTAAATTTGAGTTTCATAAAAAACTCCGAAATTGAAAAAAAAAAAACCATTCTGTGACTCTGAAATTGAATGAAAAACCTCTGCAGCGAACTTGTATTTATTGGCGCGTCTCATATATCGTCGTCATTATAACATTGCCGTTGGTGGCTGGGGCCATGCTGTTGTGTCATGTTCGCACTCTCAACCTTAATGCAGCCGAAACAGATGTCCTTCCATTTTCTATGAGTGAATCCATAAACACTTAGTGGCCATGATAATCTCTAGTAGCCATAAATGTCAGAATTGTGAAAAAATCGGACAATAACAGTTCAACTTGCACTCGACTAGCAATGTACAGTACGAGTACAGTACGAAACGCCCCTGAAATAATTAATCTATTCTGTCTTTAGTATTTGTCGACACACACACACACACACGAGGCACACGCGGGGGACACACGAGGGACACAGGAGAGACACAGGAGGAACACACGAGGGACACACGAGGGATACACGAGGGGCACACGAAGAACACACGAGGGACACACGAGGGACACAAGAGGGACACACGAAGGACACACGAGAGACACACGAGGGACACACGAAGCACACACGAAGCACACACGGAGAATACACGAGGGACACACACAAGGGACGAGATCCCGAAAAACATTTATTGATTGTTAGTGACTTATATACAGTATTGAATTTAGGTTAGGTTGTAATAGTAGTCACAAGAAAAAAAATCAAAAAATATCATCATGACATGCCAAAAGACGAACATAACTGTTTTAGATCATCAAATCTATGGTCCCCGAGAGGACCTTGAATAAATCTAAGCTGTTAAGTTTTGACATGCCAGAAGACGAACATACCTGTTTTAGATCATTAAGTCCGTGGTCCCCGAGAGGATTTTGGATGAACCTAGCTTAGGTTAAATTTTGACATCCCCACCATGGTTCAATTCTTGTCGTGGCGGTGGGGTTTAAGAACCTGGAGTGAACTCAGTTACCAATCGAACTGAAGGGGATCTTTGCACCCCTCATATATGAAGAGGGGGCTAAAGAGCAGGAACAGGAAGTGCTCTTGGTACAAGTGTTCTTGAATAAACCTAAGCTGTTAAATTTTGACTTGCAAAACACGAACATAACAATTTTAGTTCATCAAATCCGTGGTTCTCGAGAGGATCTTTAATGAAACTAAGCTGTTAAATTTTGACATGCCAGAAGACGAACATAACTGTTTCAGATCATCGAATCCGTGGTCCTCGAGAGTATCTTGAATGTACTTAAGCTGTTAAATTTTCACATGCCAGAGGACTAACATAGCCGTTTTAGAACATCAAATCCGGAGTCCCGAGAGGATCTTGAATGAGCCTGAGCTGTTAAATTTTGACATGCCAGAAGGTATTTTTTGAACGAGATAGTAAGTATGGCTCCATCACCACGTCTTTTTAATTTAATTTTAAAAGTACGACAGACTCACATAGCTTAATACGTAATTCTGTGCTTATAAAATTCCTTATTTTGTATAATATTTTTAAACGATACAAACAATTCCTCACAGTTTTAATTATGTGAGTCTCAAACGGCAAGCTTTCATCAACTATCAATCCTAAAATACGAAACTTTATTTATACAGTTGCCATTAATATGAATTGCAGGCTAAATTTGTAAAGTCTTGACAACTTGTGATTTGGTGCCAATAAGCATATATTTTGTTTTACCGGGATGTATATGGCTTAGGTGTGGCCCAGGTCTCACAACGAAGTGCCCCGATCTTGCTAACAATCTATATATAATACATATAAATGAATAATATGATAAATAATAATATATAATATGATCTAATTGGTCGGCTATTGTCCGAAGGTGGTGTTCAGTCTTCTCAATCGGCGTGTTTGTATGAAGAGAGTTTGAAAGTGGAGGAGGCAAGGCAGGTATGTAAGGATCGTGACTTGTGGCGCTTCCTTCTCTCTGCCCAGCCCGTTAGGGCAATGGCGTGATGATGTTGTTGTATACAAATGAAATCTAAACTTCTGTCTTTTATTTTAGAATAACTAGGTTTTCTTAGCTAAGGCGCGTTAGTTTTACGATATTATTTATTTCTCTCAGTCTGTCATCTGTTTGTACATCTCTAGTATGGGCGGACTGAGTTCGGTGAAACTTTCACTGAAAGATAGAGGAGTTCATATGGCAGGACGTAGGCTACATTCTATTCCTAAAACTAGCATTCCAGTCCGGTCATGTACGGACGAAGCTACTAGCCCCGGCTAGGAATATTGATAAATGTTACCTACATATTATCTGCATGTGTAATAAATTTATTTAATAAGTAGTCATAATAATTGTGGACCAATCACACCACGTAAGCCTTACCCCGTGCTAAGTGCCGTAAGTACTTGTGTTACGGGTACTAGACAACGTAAATATATCCATTGTTTATTATACTCCTAACATATTATACACATATAAACAGCTATGGTCTGCGCGTGGTGCGAACCCGCAACCGTCGGTGTAACACGCGTGTTATATACCGCCAGGTTAACTACTGTGCCAATGGCTCGTCGACGTACTTTTAAACAAAATTGAAAAAGATAGTTTAATAAAAAAATCTCGAAAGAAATTGACACTAAAATCTATTATAACAAGTACACATTGTACATTTGCACATGAAGCAAAAAGGGATCAACGCCAAGGTGACACGTTTAACATAGAGACAGACTTTGACAGACGCGTTTTAGTGTGGCTTCCCTATTATATATCTATTATTATTATTATTATTATATATCTATTATTATTATCTTTCTTTTTTGTTTGCGTCGCTTATCCAGTGCCCTACCTCGTTATGACTGCACATAGAGGTGGTTTGGAGGATATTGCTCTGCAAGCAATCCGGCCACCTTTTGTGCACTTATAATTATATATATTATAATGTTCATAATAAAGTACATCTCATTTAATTTCCATTCCCTACTCTCTTACTAATCCATCATGATTTTTATTCTTAATCCTAATATTCGCTCGTCGGTCACTCATCCGAAACGGATTTACCGCTTTTTACCAAATTTTATATGTCTATTCAGTAGGTCTGAGAATCTGCTACTATCTATTTTTCATACCCCCAAGCGATATTGGTTGTTCATCCTTAACATTTCTTTAAACGTTTATACGTTCCAATGACAACAGACTCAATTTATGACAGAAGAACGTCCCTCGGGACGGTTAGGTGTCCCTCGGTGAAGGGATTTTTTATCTTCTATTAGCTAAATTAAACCGTTTCAGGCACATGGCATTAGGCCGACCTGTGACTCTCAGCATAAAAAGAAAAGAAAAATTGGACATCATCTGATAGGTAAACCTATAAACCGCTTTCGCATAATCAGTAGAGCAATAATTAGACGAAATGTTTTTTTATATCATAGTTGGACAAACGAGGAACCAGAGGCACTTGGTGACTACCCGCGCCCATTAACACCCATATGTAGTGCACATATGTATATGTATTGTCCTCTTTCAAGCAATCCTCCAATGAGCTATTCACATACCGCACGAAACCTAACAACATAGCTGTCACTTTACAGTGGTACCACGTGAGCGAGACGTCTGCGGTCGTGCCGGCCCCATTCGGCTGTACTGCAGCAGGGCCACTACCTCCTACTGCTTGTGTATTATTAAATTCACAACACGATGACCTCATAACCGCCGCCAGTCGTCACGTGCACTCACCGCGTTTTTTACTAAACGTATGGACTCAAACTGTTAAGTGGAAAATTTTTGACGTGTGGCGAGAATGTTCCATGATCTTAGAGGTAGATGTTATTGTACCAAACTACTGTTTATGCTGCTCTCGCCTGTCTGGTTAGAACAAAATGATACAAAGGACAGACAGGACTTTAACGATATTGTCATAAATACTACTAGCAGCAAATAGTCCTAGGTCAATAATTACTATAAGAGAACTGTTATAAAATAGAATAACCCTCTTTCATAGGAGAATCCTACCCCACGTAAACCTCAGGGAAACCCTCAGCCACCTCATATGGGCCTTCACCTCAACCTGGATCTGTTCACAACAGGCTCACCTCGGTGACAGGCTGGTTCCTTACTACGGGAGCCAGCCAATCGTCTGACGACCCCCGCCAAATTTACGACCGCGCAATGAGACGAGCGCCCAACCCGTCCCTGGTCCGAATCAGGGATCCTGTTGGAGTCGCTCATAGCGTCTCCTACGCTCTCCCGTTCTTCGGTGACAAAACGAAACAGGTATTGCGTTGTTTTTTCTGCTCCGCTCATATCTATTTCACGGAAGAAAGACATGATTCCCTATGCCTAATCACTTTCCAAAATTTCAACGCCAGATCCAAGTCGTGGCGCTATGCAGACAGCCCCCCTGGTGCACACCTTAAATGTGTGTTGGGCGGAGTCCTCCTCAGCCCCACATTGTTGGCACCCTGGCTCTGGATCCCTCTGAGCAACTCGACACAGGTCACACACACTAAAGCACCCGAGGCCAGTGGGCACCTGTGTCATGCGAAAGGTGAGAAGTTTTCTCTTGCGCAGCATCCACCGCTCCAAGACCGAGCGGAGCGCCGTAACTGTGCGTTTTCCGTAGCGGCAATGAGTCTGATCCTGCTCCCACGTTTGCGTTAACCTGTCCCGACCCCATCTGCGTATAAGTTGGAGCTCTTCCCTCAAATGCGCCTCGCCGAGAGTCCTCCTCTCTAAAGAGTACCAGCTCCCATGGGGGTAGCTAGGTTGGGACTGTCACTGCCGCCCATGAGATTGACTGATCACTCTTACTGCCAGGACCCTTTGTGCTCTTCGTAATTGAGTCCTATTGGCGACAGTAAAACGATCGGCCAATACGGGGGCGCCGTACGTGACCATACTCCGACAGATTCCAGAATACAGATTTCTTCACGCAGCGCTAGGCCCTCCCAAGTTAGGGAGGAGCCGAAACAGGCACCGCTGCCACCTTTATGACCTTCAGCCAAAATTCTATAAGGGATGGCCAACATCAGCTAATCATTTATCTACATCTCCGTGGTGCATAGCAGCTGGGTTTAACCTGGTTGCCCTCTTTTTTTCTTGGTTCGTATAAGTCATTGCAACCGACTTGCAATTCGCGACATTGCAGGCGACAGTACAAACTGTCGCCTGCTTTGACTAGGGAGGGAAATTGTAATTACTTGCGACTCATTCTATTTTCTTCTTCTTTGCGGTCTTAGTTCTTTGCGGGTTATATGACAGTTTTAGCTTTTCCCTTGGGCTCCCTGATATCATATCAAAGGACGACCCTTTGATATGATCTCAGGGAGCCCACTTACGAAATACCATATAACTTACAAAAGTGATTGACGCTGTCGATCCTGGCTAAACAGGAGTAGCAACGGTAGGAACGAGTGGTAGGCCAAGTCCGATTAAAAATAAAAAGCACGGTTTCCTGTTTTCTTTCACAAACAAAAGATTACGAAAGGCGTTTTAGTATTTTTGGTTGCAGTCTATTTCTTCGGACTTGACCGGATGGCGTGAATTCAGAGAACCTCTATATAGTAACGTACATTCATCATCATACATCATCGGATTGCTATGAATGATTGTCGGGCAAAGACAATAGGCCTGGGGCCAAAAGGAGGGCCGAACCATCACTCTTACACACTTAGGACATTTGTCCTAAGTGTTTAAGAGTGATGATATTCATATAATTCTTAAGTTATAATGTCTCACTATAATTATCATGACCGGAGGGATTGCTGGTTATGGTTATGTCTGCGAAAATTATATCCTGAGCATGGGTGTTAGTGTTATATAATAATTACCTAGGGGGTTAGTGTTGTGTAATAATTTGCGAGCCGGGTAGGGCGCTATATAGCAAACGGCGACAATAGAATATAATTACTATGTTCGCTATTGTTTTGTAGAGCTATAGGTTTTTATTTGTTTTATACTACCTATTAATGTTATTAGTTTTTCTCTGTATCAAACTTGTAGTGGGGACGTACATTACGTAAAAAAAAACGTCGATGTCGATAGAAAAAAGTTCGCTTGAATCATAGAATATCACCAAAGGTAGAATTGATGGCACTCGCGGTGGTTACATTTGGTATTCGACACTACAATGTGCCGCTAGCCTCACACACCACTGGACCGGCGTTGGCGCCTAAATGCATTTCCCCGGGGTCAACAAAGAAAGGTATGTTTAGTCTGGCTCAGTTAACACCTCATTTTTTAAAGTCGGTTGAGTTGTGTCTGAGGCCTGTCTTTGCTACGACTAGTAATGTAAAGTAAATCAAAATGTGTTACCAGCGACTATTCGCCTCGGGGACCGCTACCAGCCCTGTCACGAACTCGAGGTAGCTGCTATCTCCAGCAGCTAATAGCTATGCTCTACGACTCTATACTAGGCGAGTGATGTTAAGTGCTACGTATATCAGCTACGCCAACGTAGCATTGATGCGACATGCGCCAGATAGACTAAACTGATTACCATCGACAGTTGGCTTCCGTGCACGCCAGCAGCCCTGCCACGAGCCCGAACAGGTAGCTGTGGTTGTTCCAGTAGCTCTTCTCTATGAGGAACAGATACCAGTAACAGATGACGAAGATAACAGAGCTGATGCGGAACTTGTACCCGAGAGAGATGCCCAGCGCTCCTGGAATATAGTTAGAGTTAGTATCATTCTAGAACGCGATAACCACAAACTCGCAACCACAGGTCCCCAATAGCCTACAGGATTTCACAAATTGTTAATACATTGAAATCTTAAATCTATATACATATAAGCGTAATACCTCACTTATTAATCTCAGAAAGTACAAACTTGAAAATAGAAAATGTTGTAAGACTACGTTAGATAACGAACAGTCCGGAAGTCAATGTGACTTCCCAATACGACTCGCGATTCGCATTTATATTAGTAGTATTATAAAATTACCAAGCCAGAGTGCTGCGTACACAAGCGCCATATATGGCATGGGTGCTGGTCTGACAAAGGGCAGCAGTGGGAAGTGGCAGACCTTAGGATCTCCCCAGCGCCTGACCATCGCTGCTCCGCCACGCTCGTCCGGTATGTCCGTCAGCATTAGCAAACCTGATCGAATAATATCAATTTGTATAATTGAAAGAGGCAGTACCCAGCCGAACCACACAGGTATCTGTAATACCTCTATGCGCCGAATCGACCGCCGAGGTATATCTCTTCAATAAATGGCTCTATAAAAATGATTGTTAAAATCATAATATAGATGTCAATTTTATGTTGCTGTTTCATTGTTAAAACTTCAATAATAAAAGTATGTAATTATTTTCCTTAAAAAGATTTCGAAGTACCTACGTCCAGTTTCGGGTACATGCTTTCACGATATTCATTGTCAGGAGAGAAATACTACAGGTGGCCCTAAGAATATGTCAGGTCACACATACACACAATAGCCCACATTCGTGTATCTACAGAGGCTGAACACAGCCAAGGCCTGATCTTATGATCTAACTTTAGCTGAGATCATTCCGTTTTATAACACACACTTGCCAACATGACCGTGCTTGTTTGGTCTCTTTCCTCTGATTTCAAAAGAAGGAGGTTATTTGTAGTAACTACTTGTCCCACCCGGGACCAGGACCCAGGAGCACAAGATCTACGGTTGGACATGCTTACCACTCCACCACGAGGCAGTATATCCATACTTACCAAACATAATCCTGGTGAGAGCCAAACTAGAAGAATCTTTGGGGCTGTACAGGTAGTCGACTACATTGTCAAACGTCGTATCCCTCGGACGAAATCCAAACTGCTCAGTAAATTTGGCATCCAGAGCCTTTACTGCAGATACCAAATAACGCTTGAGCGTACTACCTGGGAAGAATTATGCTCTTTTAGGATTTACTATGAAACCGGGACACCCGCTGCTTAGGTTTATGATGGCTATTCCACAGCGCTTTGTACGGTTTATGTAGTTCATTGCAGCTGAGGTGAAGAGGAATGTAGTATCTGCTAAACTGCTGTTTGTGCGGATGTTAATGGTTGCAGATTAACTTGCCAAAAGGCACCCAACACTCATGTGCACAAACAAAAAAAAAACAATGCAACATGCATGCTCATACTATATTTTAATGTACCTTGTGTATCTTGCGAATTTATACAAGCATGTATAATTTAAGATCAGTTACGCCGTTTTCACTGTTGAAGGGAACAAAAAATCCACAAACATAGATACATATGCACATTACCCTCCTTCTGAAGCTGTCTGGTAATTAATAGTAAACATACATACAAACGTGTGGGGGCGACCTAAGAATACCCTAACCCTCAATCCAAGCCCAGGGTGACGTAAGAGTCGTGAAAGGGCACAAGTCTCTTAACAACAAAGAGGCTTCAGCGAGCTACTTGTTTGGTGATTCATAGTGACAGTGAATTGGACGGGAGCACCAGACGGCGCTCGCGCCGAGTGATGGCGGTAGCATCGACCGTATCGGCGACAGGCAGCAGTGGCGCCAGTCCGAAACCTAATCGGCGATTGCCAATCCGCCTGCTCAGCGTGACAATTATGAGCATTTAACTCCAATGGACGACAGCAATAAAATTTGGCCCCTAGTTCCCGGTAGTTTCACTAGTCCTGATCACGGTAGCGGCCTCGGTGACGGTGGAACAAGGGGTGCTAGGAATCTCCGAGCTACGGATCGCTACCACCGATTTGACGTGGCTACGTATAACGGACGAACGCTCAGTAACCACTTGGTTGAGCTGGAGGTGCAACTGGGAAAAATCCGATGGCACGTTCTGCGGCTATGTGAAGTCCGAAGACAAGGCGAGGACACTATAACTCTGCCATCGAGTCACCTATTCCACTTCAGGGAAGGCGACACTGCATCCACAAGGCGACGTGGGATTCCTCGTGAATAAGTCTCTTGTAGGCAACATCGTCGAAATCTCTAGTGTGGCGGGTAGGGTGGCATATCTCATACTTATACTCAATAAGAGGTATAGCCTTAAAGTGATACAAGTATACGCACCAACCTGGACACATACCGATGACGACGTGGAAGTAACTTATGAGGATGTCTCAAAAGCCCTACACAACACCTGAAAGGCCCACTTAATGTTGTTATGGGGGACTTTAATGACAAAGTGAGAGTACGAAATGGTGTCGAATCGAGTCTGGGACCACATGGAGTCGGAATTCGAAATCGTGGGGGGCAAATTTTTAAACTTCCTCGAGAAGGAGGGCTTCTTCTTATGTTCTAGATATGTCGGAAACTACAATGGAAATTTATGAAGGATAAGGTACTCCTACAATAGGAGCAAGTATACGAGTAGGGGAGCTAAACTCTCGGGTGGAACACTTGGACTTATGACGCAACGCAGAGCATTTCTAAGGTATTTCAATGATATATAGCACTAGTACTGATAGAACGTCTGCTTTTTTTACATACACTAAAAAACAAATTATAAACGCGCCATGAATATTTATTTACGAATGCGCATCTGCGCACCAGCGCGTTAACTCGCACTCGTAGGCCTGTTGTGTCTTCCCTACACCATCTACATTATCTGTATGGATACTTCCTCGCAGGTACTGGCCCGTATCGCCTACAATGCGGCAATGCCTATAACTAACGTGAAATGCAATACTAATAAATTTAACTTACTGCAGTGCTTAATCATGGTGTGTTCGTAGCGGGAGCGAGGTGGGAACTGATGTTGAACACCCATCCACACTCCGCCGTGGAGGTGTTCACATGTCATCTCCATTATGTATGGCGTCACATGTGTGACTAGCGCGCGCACAATTGATTTCACCCTTATCAATATTCATGTACCCCTCGGGTGTAGTGGCCAAAATCTGCAAGGGTAAATGTGTTCCTGGCAAACTTTAGAGAACGGTGACAATCGGGACAACTTTGGACACTGAAATCTTGTGACTGTCAAAGTGTCAGACTCCAAAGTTACTTAATTTAATTAGTGAAAATCTTTGTTGTTGCGATTCTTTTTCGTGGATATCAGAAACGGCTGTAGGGAACCAAGTTTTATTATTACAGGATCCACTACTCGTGTTTAGAAGCTATCGCCCCGGATTCGCCCGTAAAAACAAGGACATAACAAATTATACATTTAAACCTTCCTCGCGGAAATCACGAACACCCAGGCAGACAAATTTTGCTTTTATTTTGGAATTATCTTCGTTTGTATGGAG
>JAFELO010001142.1:330487-377919 GCA_017140195.1 Eumaeus atala
TAAATTGTGTGGAAAATATATATATATATATATCTATATATGTTGTATTTATCATTTGCTAGATTACTACGAGTACTTGGTAGGTTAACGCCTAAGTGGCAATGTAAACAGCGCACTTGCAGGTGATGTGGGCCGGTCTCTTTCACATAACAACCTTAACTACGTGCAGATAATTTTAGCAATTATTGATCCACCCCCATTCCGCAAGATTTTGTAAGATTCTTACGTATGATTTTGGTTTGCAAAATTATAAAATGTCATTAAAGCATCAGCACTAAGTCTCAAAATGAGACGTTAAACAAATATATAATATCTGGGAAGTATTACGTAAGAATGGCTTTGTCTCTTCACCCTCCCCTATATATGGGTGTGTAGAGAATAAAGATTTATCTACGTACCCTTACATCATATTTGTATTTTATATAGTATAAGGGGACAAACGAGAAATCGGTTCCTTTTGACGACTACTGAAGCCACGTTTTATTACTACTGAAACACATGTAGATGTTTTGCGCTCCTTTCCTCCTCTCCTTCTATGCCATGTTTATTGGCCGGGATTTATGTTACGTATACCAAACACTCATTTCTTGCTAAGGAAAATTGGTATGCAGATATGTTCCTTTCCTCCAATGGGCCATTGGCTTCTCACAAACCGCAACGACCGCGATAGCATAGCTGTCTCTTTGTGGCGGTGTGAGAGTTACCTCCTCGAACGTATTGGCCCAATTCGGTTACAATTTAGCATGGCACTACCAACAGCCAAGAATAACAACTAACCGCCTTTTTCTACTTATTGCAGAAACTAACGATGTAATGCTCATCTAGGCCAAGAACTCACGAAACAATTTATTCCTGCTCCCTCACGAAACCGCGGGCGAAAAACTCACCGAGAAATGTTCTTAACATTTTAGATATATATTTGCATTAACAGCTACTGAATAGAAATATATCTCTATTCTATCCATTTTATAGGTAGAAGATTTGTACGTTTTGAAGGAAAACCAGAGCTAAGCTTTCTTTTTTTTTTTGGTGACGAAGGGGAATGCATTTACGCATGATACCTGGGAGCCCGGGTAGACCCCCAGACCTATGTTGGACTCGGCCATTGTGTAGCAATACCATCTAAACCACTACGGGGGCCATCAGCCGCTATAAGTGGAGGGTTCCGGATCTGCAGGCAACAGGACCCCTCCAGCGACAGGCTGGCCTCGGCGAAAAGGCCAGACTTCACTTCCTCGGAGACTGTCCGGCTACTCTAAGACAGTCCCCACGACGCCGTGTCTTTGGAAGTGGACCGGGTTTCCATCCCGGCCCGACACGGAACACAGGGGCAGTAGGACACCATTCGTCGTCGGCGGGGGGAGGCCGCGTCGGCAGCCTCCTCTCTCACCCGTTAATCGGCTTCCTTCTGGGACATGACGGTCTCACAGAAGGAAGCCATCGCCTGGTATGACTCGTCGCTGCCGAGCATCGCGGCGATAATGCTCGACTTTGACAAGTCCCCTCCGACAACTGATGTCAGATCGTGACGCAGCGCCGCCCATCTCGGGCACACCTCGAGGGTGTGCTGGGCCGAGGCCACCGCCGCGTCACGACCGTGACACCGAGTCGTCGGCTCCCTGCGGGCCGTCTTACACAGATACTCACCGAAGCAACCATGCCCGGTGAGCATCTGTGCCAGACGGAAGGCGAGGGGTTTGCGCCTACGGCGCATCCACCGTACGGCGGATCATTTCCGAACTTTACTTCAACCTCCTCGTGTCCATAGTCCACTCTGAGAATAAATAGAATAGATTAATATTGCTATTCTGCTATAAATTAATTATAGTTATAACTATAATTTTATTTTTAAAGTAAATTGTGTGGAAAATTATATTTTTCCTAAAACCGTATAGAATTTACCTGAATACTCTGGGCCACTGCGGCCAGGGGTTGTCCTGGCCTCTACTCTTTTTGGGCTCGGGCAGGATCTCAAACGTCGTGATAGACTTTGCGCCTTGCCGCAGAGAGGTCGCTATACAATCGCATCTGCGGAGAATACATTCCATCAGACATTGTAAAATGTTCGTTCGTCATTTATTTTTAGGTTTTCGTCAAAATAAATAAAGTACTATATCAAAGCTTGTAATTCATTTCATGAATTGTATGGACGACTACATCTCGTCATGCATGAGGCTCAGGTCGAGAGCCCTCCTATCCGAGACATAGGAGCAGCTCTCGACAAGAACCTCCGCTACGAGTTCCCACGGGGGATCGCCGGCTAGGGCTGTCGCTGCAGCCCACGATACCGTACGGTACCTTCGGATCGACCTCCCTGCGACGAACCTCTGTGCAAAGCGCAGATGGGCCTTATTTCTCGCAGAGAGACGATCCGCCCAAACCGGGGCACCGTACGTCACCATACACCGACAGACGCCGGAGTACAGCTGCCTGCAGGCGGCGCTGGGTCCTCCGAGGTTCGGGAGGAGTCTGCCCAGCGCATTCGCCGCCTTCACGACCTTCGGTCCCACCATAGCGAAGTGTGGGCCGAAGGTCCACCCTCCGTCAAGGATGAGTCCCAGATATTTTATGTGGGGGCTCAACCTGACCCTCTCCTCTCAGATATGCAGAGCGGCCCCCTTGCGGCCGGTCCCGCGGAAGAGAAGGGCTTCGGTCTTGTCTAGTCTGTCCCGAAGCCAGAACCACTCTATGCGGCCGATCACGAGGTCAACGCCGACCTCGGCTAGCCGCGCCGCCTCCTTGTAGTCTTGTCCCCGGGCTTAGACGAGGGTGTCATTTGCTAAGCAGATGACATCCATCCCGGGGAGGAGACGGCCTCGCAGGACCCAGTCGTAGCCGACGTCCCACAGGATTGGTCCAAGTACAGAACCCTGCGGAACGCCGCGCCCGACTCGCCGCCACTCCACGGACCCCGACCGGTTCGCGAGGGCCACTCTGCGAACGGAGAGATACGCCTCCAACAGCCTCACGAGATAGGGAGGCACGTGAAAGAAGATCAGTGCCTCCCGTATCACGCTGTGCGGGAGACTGTTGAAGGCGTTCGCGATGTCCAGCGACACCGCGACCACCACCTCCCCCTTTGTTCCGCCTCACCCGTCACCGCTCGCAGGCGCTTGAAGGCATCTATTGTCGACCGGCGTGCACGGAAACCGACCTGTGACTCCGAGAGTCCGGGTCCCGCGCCCTCCTCCAGAGCGCGTGGAGGCCACAATCCATTCTAAGGCCTTAACGATCGACACCAAGCATACACCAAGTACCGGAAAAACAGAGTCAGAGCTAAGCTAACCTAAACCTAGTCTCTCACTCAAACGCTCAGCAATTCGAAGAAGCTGTATCGGGCTTCTCTACCCTTCCACAGCATACGTTCAGGTCCACTGACAGAATGCCAAACTCTCACACCGCACGAATATGAACCCGGGCTCTTATCTCATTTACTTTATAATAGGATCGAATTTTGATCGCTGGGCGAGCACTAGTTAATAGTATTCTTCTAGAAAAGGGCCCGCAATCCCACCTACCTACGTATACATCAAAGGCTGGCTACACTTTTGCAAGACCTAGTTCTGCAGTCTTGTCTATTGGTGCCGGGTTGAGGTGCTTATCTGCCTTCTTGTTCCGAAACGGATCAGGTACAAAGCTGATGGCTCTGTATATCCCATGAAATGGCGATGTTATATAGCTAAAACCAATATTGTGACTGTCTCTTACCTACCCTATCTAAATGCGGAATTAAATCGTACTTCCGCTACGTATGCCTGTCTTCACGGAATTTTAAGTCTCCGTACCTCTATGTCATTGGATGTTTCTCTTTAAACATTTCTGAAAGATGTGTTTCTTGGTTCATAGTCCAGAAGAGCGAGTTTGATATAGGAAACATAAAGAAATCGTCTCACATCAAACCAAAGCCGTAATGTTATAGTAAATAAAGTGTGTTTTGAATTTCATTCATTTTATTTGCCGCTAATGCACAACTGGAGCAGTGGTCAACGCCACGATCGGATATACTCGACAAACGAATCATGCCCAGCGCGCCACCGTCCTCTATAGCCGACAAAAAAAAAAATATCCGGAAAAAAGTGTTCTTCCCCACACCACAGTCGTATAGAGACGTCAGCTAGTGATGGGTAGGTAAAGTAACTTATGTTTCAATTTTATTAAATATTTTATCAAAAGCAGCCTAATATTACTTCGAAAATCATTTCTTGTGAAAACCATGTCGGAATATTCCTAATGAAAATATTTAATTGATATCCATAGATCGATAGTTTATAGTCTACTCCCGCGCATTCCCATGAAAAGTACCCTGTTCGCCACAGTCGGTAATACACAAGTGGTGACGTCTTACGTTGAGTGTATGAGTGAGTTAATATTAGATGTGCGAACT
This sequence comes from Eumaeus atala, assembly GCA_017140195.1. Classification (NCBI taxonomy): domain Eukaryota; kingdom Metazoa; phylum Arthropoda; class Insecta; order Lepidoptera; family Lycaenidae; genus Eumaeus; species Eumaeus atala. Next base: position 334,872 of record JAFELO010001142.1, read on the forward strand.
TTAATTGAAAATGACTGGCAGTCAAAAATTCGAGATATCTTTATAAATAAAAAACTACACTACTCTAAATTTATAAATAGAAAACTGCAGCGAAACCTTCCATTTCGTTTTCAGACGTGGAAATGTTTGCCTTATCCGCCAGGCACAAACGATCACCGCAAAGAATGAATTAATTGAATGATTTATATGGCATAACTACTTCATTCGTTCATTATAATTATCATTTTGGTTGAAATCACTAAAAAAGAACGAATAGGTGCCAGAGAAGTTTTATCGGGCAGTTCTCTTAACTAAGTAATATCGGAAAATTCCCTTAACTACAATTTTCTGTTTTAATTGTAGTTATACTTATGTCTTCTCAGGATATAGCTGGACCTTCCTCCCGAAATATTTTATATGATAAAAGGAACCCAAGTTTCTGCAGGAGATCTAGCAAGTTATATTATGTATCAAAGGAGAAATATGGGACAAGAATGAAATATGAGACGTATCAAATTAACCGCCACTGGATTTTACTGACAAGTAAAAACTCGCGAGTCACGAAATGCAGCATTCGCAAGACTGGTTGCATTTGCGTACTCACCGCTCACTTGTTGCAGTAGTGATAAATCAATAAACAATTATTAGTTGTATGATTGTTCTACATGTATCACCTAATATTCTTTTGTGTTGTCATACAACCTCGATTGTAGGCTGTAGGTTTGAAAAATATGCTTGAAACTGTGCCCGGTTGGGTTTAGGCTTAAATTTTCTTCAAGCTGGAAGTTACGAAGTTATTTCGTTAAGGGCTCGTCGTATAAAGCTTACAAAAATAAAATACAATTAATACAACTACCTACATATAATGTACGAGCAGAGAAGAAATTGTTGCGCGTGGCTCAACGCATTACGCATATATAGCGCTGAAGTATAAAATACGGTATTGGAGAAACGAGGGCAGGACGAGGGGCGGTCATGCGTATTGGGTGGGAGTTGTGATTGGTTTTCAATCGGACCTCCCGAATCACTGCGCTTCAGTTAATATTTGTACATTTACATAAGACGAAAGAAAGTCGTCAAAAGCCGTTTGTAAGTCATCACATTTATTACTTTAGATGGTCTCCATATCTACTGAATTAATTTGCATATATTTTTCAGCTACGGGTAGATCTTGTAATTACAAAATGATAGTAAATAAAGAGTGTATTACTGTAGAGGAAGGTTTTAGTGTATATTTCGTTAAATAAGGTAACAATCCGGCCCGTTTTCCGGCGCGGATTGCTAGTTACATACAAACTAGCAAGGCAAATAAAACAAGTTTGTTGAAATATGTTTAATGTTCACCTAAGACATCAACTACCGCTAAATATATTATTGTCAACATCTCATCTAACACACATTATATTATCTGATATTTCAAGAATAATTATATCAATAAACAACTGTTTTAATTATTTAATTGACATTAATTAAAGAACAAAACTGAAGCTAACATTTTTATGTTGTATGTATGTATGTTCGAAATTTCCAGAACGTGGTCAGTAGGTAAAGTATATGTTTAGTAATAAAACCAACATCACAGAATAATGAACATAAACTATCATTAAAAATTATTTATCAAGGGGTATATATCTATGTAATTTACTGATAAAGAAGCTACATTCATTGTAGCTTCTTTATCAATAAAAATTCAAAAATAAATAAAATTCCTAAAAATTACATCATTTTGCAAAACAGGAGAATATAAAATAAGACTTATTTTTTTCACTTTCGCTTAAAATTTAAGAAACCGATTAAAAAGGCAGTAAATCAAAACTGTAAAAGTAATAAACAAACATAATTTATTAGCAACAGTATAATATTAGTCACACAATGATACGAAAATAATACATAATGTTGATAGTGTGTAAAAAAAATACACAACGTTGCTTGTGTACATAATGAAATTTGAATTGAAAATTTACAAAACAATACTTCATGGGATGGATGTGCATATAGTACATAAGAACTAATTTGTGGGGTTTGATAAAAACTCTATAGGACTATAGACTCTCTATAGGACCGTGTAGATTTAAACTGGATAGAGACACGTTGTTACGCCACTTGATTTTGTAGGCAAATCTCACAAACCGCCATTTTTATTTGACATTTAAATATTTTTTATAAATTCCGTATTTCATTTTTTACTTGTAAATACTTGGTTTGCAATCCATATTTGGTGAAGTGTGAATATTATAAAATAAAGTAGGCTAAGGGAGAAATACAAACTATAGACAGATTAGTTCCATGATAAAATAGTGCTAACTTCAGGTGAAGCATTTATCATTTACTGTAAAACAAACAATTGGACCTAACCTTGACAAAGAAAATAATTTAACACAGCAACTGTTATCGGTAACAGATAACGGTAAAAGATCTTATTTAAAGCAACGGTTTTGTAAGTGTAGTTGTATTTATATATCTCTCTATATCTATTAATAGGATCTTTTTCTTTTACTTTCTACAGATTCATTAATATATTTCTTAACATCACACGTCTTTACTACATTATAACTATGGGATTATTTTGTACTTTGTAGACTATAGGTATTTTACTTTGCATGAAGACGTTATTTTGACGTAAAAAGCTATAAGATGTAATTAATGTAATGCTACTTTAACATGACGATAGCAGCCGTCCTTAAAGTATTAACTCTACTTAAAATCACTTAGACTTTAAAAAGCCTGCAAGGTGAACAAAAGAAAGTCCTACCACGAGTATATATATATATATATATATATATATTTATATATGTATGAGAGAATTTTAGGGGGGTTGAGTGTATGCATGTAAATACAACTAAATTGATTTTCATTTACGGATTTCTAACGCATTTTACTGTTATATAACTACATCTATGTATAGCTCATAACATGAAATAATTAATTGATTTTATGTATACAAAACTATTATAAAGAGATTATATTAAACATAGCAATAAACAATCAAAAATTATAGTTAACATAACCGACTGTAAACGTTGCACGTCGAACATAGAGATTTGTAATTACTAATTAGTAAACTTCATTGAACGCCGCATCAGCTTCACAGAATAACAAAATATTCAAAATTTGAAGTCCATGAGTACCTTTGTCACTAAGTCTGAAATTTTGAATATTTTTCATAACACACCTTTTTTTGTAACGAATTCAGAATTTGAAGTCCAGTGTTCGGTACAAGGTACTGTAAATTAAGAGACAGGGGTGGCGCATAAATCAGTCCTCGATGTGATTAATTTATTGACGGAATCAGCACATCCCGCATTTGTGCGAGAATCAAAGTAAAACACCTTTATGTTATTTTATTTACAATACTTGTGTGGAACTATTTAGAAGTCGAGTGTTGGTAACACAAAAATCACATGAACGTAATGACTATGACATTCTAAACTAGGAACTCTCGAAGCGATATTTTACTTACAAAAAATTTTTTAAATAAAATTCTCAACAATTATGTTGTTATGTATTCCAGTGCGATATATAACACTGTACCACTTACATATAATGTTACGCTTATGTTTATACATTTAACATTGAAGTTTTTATTTACGAACGATAAATAAGGAACGTATATAAATAGTTATACGTAAACAAAGATTTGCGTACGCGCTACGTACACGTGCCTATTCATTTTTTTTTAAATAAATTACAAAAATATAAAAAAAAAATATATTCGAATTATAATTAACAACTTGTTTATTTTCATACTGCGTCTGAATAACCCAAATAAAATACTTGTTGTTTTCAATATTTCGAATATGGATGGATTATACATTTAAAATAATAATTTGTACACGGCACATCACGAATAACACACCTTAGTGTTGCTTTTAACGTTGTATATACGTACTTTGTTATTATGGTTTACCAGAAACGGAATGATAATACATAAATATATATTTCGTGTATCAAACATCAGTGTCGACTACAGACAGATATCGTGACACAAATATTGGACAGACACACACTTCTTGTGTTTTGTACGATGTGTCCCCTTTAGACATTACAGAGTTAAGTTATACACTCGGTGTAAAGAGCAAGTAAACCATATTGCATATTGGCCGATATTAATTCATTACATAAAATGATTATTCACTAATTGAATTATAACATTTACCTGTCTGCTGCAGGAGGGTGATGTTCGAGCGTATGTATGTACACTTCTTTATCAGGTCCTGTAGGACCTGTCGGGCCGTACCCCAACGTCTATTTTGATATGACGTGTCGTTAGATTAACGCGAATGACCCTGGGTACATTAAAATATATTTCAAGCTGTCGGGTTAAATGTTTTTCAAGTTACATTGAACTCACGAAATACAATACAATTAGGATACAAGTGCAAATGTTTTACTAATAAACATGAAAATATTAATACTTATTACTAAAATAAATCGGTTGAATGCAGAATGGGGTTAAATGTGTTCACATCACAATCAAGCCATTCGCCAACTTTAGTTTCCTGTAAAAACAATGGCATTCATTATTTTTGATTAATTAACAATGTATCATATTACCACTTAAAATGGTTAATTTATTCTACGAGACGAAACTACACAAAATACACTGAAACAAGCTAATACCTGATTAGCTTGTTTCAGCTTGCACCAAAGTTGAACGTAATTTCCTCAATAAAATACTCGAAATCTTCTCAAATCAAACAAAAAAATATATATATTTTATATATTAGGTATAAATTTAATATAGAATACATTGGATAGAATACAAATTTAAGAATGGATACTTATTAAATTTGTATGAATGTTGCCATTACAAAATAGCATATTTTACTAAATAATAATTTAGATAACATTTTATTATTAGATCTATCTAATCAAATATCGAGTTACCATCGTATAACAATAACTGAATAGTAGCGAAAATCCTTTGGCATACAAGTGACTCAGTCTACAAACTCACTAACACAAAAACCGTATAAAGTAAAATTTTAGTAACAGCCGAATCTAGAAACTACGTATAATAGAATATACACGTGGGTGTTCGGTGTGCTCGTAACGGATGGTCCATTGTGCCGCTCATATTCTATGTTGTCTTCTTTACGAAGTAATCTGTTGCTTCAGTTATGGTGTCGGGACGAATAGACCATGTGGTGTCACACAGACCCACGGCTGCAGTCCCTATTGTACTCTTCAATATTACGTAACACTTAACTGGTAGATAGCGCGAGTTTTAGTACGGGGTCGAACGGAACCTGTAACGGACCACAAAGGCCCGAGGTTGAGGGTTCGCATGGACCTGGTATGTGCGTGCTCGTCGCTCAGTCCGCGTACACGACGCCACCGGGTCCGGGCAAGCGCGAGCGGCCGGAGAGGAATACGTCCACAGCGCGTGCCGCCTGTCTTCCCTCTGAAATAGCCCATACCACCAGCGACTGACCGCGCCGGCAATCTGTAAACGTGACAATAGAGAATGATACTCGTACATGAAACTATTAATTACAGGATTGAAGTTACCTTTTTCAATTGCTTGTTATAAGATTTCGAATACTTAAAATGACAAAATTACGCAGTTAGGTAAGATTTTACCTATGTTTAGCAACAAAAATCACATTTGATCAGTTGAGTCATAAAAAAATGTGTTGGAAATTTATTTGCGCGCTAGTAAAATGTTAGTGGTACCTCCAGCGGCGAATACATTGCTGACTGGAGTCTTGTAGATGTCATCCTTCGACGTTTCGAAGTTGCTGCGCGCGTCCAGTGGCAGGTCTGTGGGGAATTACACATTGTATTGTAAATCATATCCTCAGAGTTTAAAATAATTATACGCTTCGAATATTCTAAATAAATCGATATCTCATGATCATAGATTTGCTATCAATTTATTGGTTATTCTTTTGGACAGCTGATTACTGTCTCACTCACCGAGCTGGTGCGCCACGTGTCGTTCGGGCCCCAGGAAGCCCATGGCGAGTAGCACGAGCTGGCAGCGGTACAGCCGCTCCGTGCCAGGCAGCTCGCGCATCTCCCAGCGTCCGGCCGCGCCGCGTGTCCACTCAACTTGCACCGCTAGTACGCCACTCACATTGCCCGCTCCTGCCACACAAGAAAATAGTAAGGAGGTGTTGCCAATGTTTATTTTTTAATTTTTTAACGGAACATCTACAAATTTAATTTTAATTTATTGAACCCTATATGAAAAGATTACATATCAGATACACAATGGGAGATATGGAGTTCAGTAAAGATTTCGACAAATCTACCATCCTACTTCTGAAGCTTGACTTACGTGTTTAGTACATAGGTACTATTCACAGCTGGTTACAGTATTACGGACAAGAGCGCCCTTGACACGGTTATTACGGTTATTGTTAGATTTGGACAACCAGTGTATGTGATAACCAGAGAGTGCCGGTGTGCCCCAAGGTTCTCATCTAGGTCCTTCGTTTTTCAATATTTTACATACAATAAAGTTATATGTAAGTATCCTAACATCAAATGTACTAAAAATTTCATGTGAAGGCCTGCGTATTCCCCTATAAAATACATTTAATTCCTTGTCTACATAAATTACTTCACAAGTACATCGGCTGCCATGTCATCTGTCAATAGTTGGAGCCTTAGCATAATTATTAATATATTTTTAATAACTCACCATCATCTAGGAACTCTTTGGTTAAAGTTGAGAACTGTCTAGGATCATTTCCGAACTTTACTTTAACCTCCTCGTGTCCATAGTCCACTCTGAGAATAAATAGAATAGATTAATATTGCTATTCTGCTATAAATTAATTATAGTTATAACTATAATTTTATTTTTAAAGTAAATTGTGTGGAAAATTATATTTTTCCTAAAACCGTATAGAATTTACCTGAATACTCTGGGCCACTGCGGCCAGGGGTTGTCCTGGCCTCTACTCTTTTTGGGCTCGGGCAGGATCTCAAACGTCGTGATAGACTTTGCGCCTTGCCGCAGAGAGGTCGCTATACAATCGCATCTGCGGAGAATACATTCCATCAGACATTGTAAAATGTTCGTTCGTCATTTATTTTTAGGTTTTCGTCAAAATAAATAAAGTACTATATCAAAGCTTGTAATTCATTTCATTAATTGTATGGACCACTACATCTCACATACTCTCTACGTATCCTCTCGCGGTCAGAACTGTCGTCCTACCTTACATAAAGTATGTACGTACTGTCTCGCACTTAGTATGTAGCACGTACGTACCATATCAATCTATACGTACCCGGTATCTCCTCCGCCTATGATGAGCACATCCTTGTCTCTGGCAGACAGCTCTGGCATAGCGCATTTGGGAGGCTTGGTAGGCGCATCGGCAGCGGCCTGGCGCTTCTGCCAGCCCTCAAGGAACTCCATGGCAAAGTGCACGCCGCCCAGCTGACGGCCTTTGAGTGGCAGGTCGCGCGGCCACGTGGCACCCGCGCACAGCACTACCGCAGAGTACCTGAGCAAGTATTATATATGTTAGCGGCGCTAGGGAAGAGCCCGCAAAACGAAAGTGTGTAATGACAACAATTGTAGTTATCTTTGACTTTTCCGAAATTTCTGTTTGGAAAGGGAAACTAATGCAAATGGCGCATCTGGCGACCAATGACAAAGTAGGCTATTCAATTAACGCACACATTCTTTCTATGTCTTATTAAGGTACTCGTTTTATTTCTTATCCTATTTCTATATAAAATAAAAATATATTTTATGCATATTTTGATCGTGAAAAAACCAACAGGGAATAAATTCGCAAAACCATATATTGTGAAAATCCACCCTTCCATGGGTCGCAATGTGTCTACTCACTCGTTGGACAGATCGAGCGCTGAGATGTCCTTGCCGACGTCGACGTTGCACTTGAAGGCGATGCCCTCGGCGGCGAGCAGGCGCACCCGCCGGGCCACCACCTCCTTGCTAAGCTTCATGCTGGGGATGCCGTACTGCAAGAGGCCGCCGGGACGGTCGTTCCGCTCGAACACGGTCACAGTGTAGCCCGCCTGTTGTAACCAAACTTCATTAATTTAGTATAAGCACGGAGTCGGCCTTTTTGAAGTCTTTTATATATGGCTTACACCCATTCTGAAATACGCCAGGACCGTAAACGATTTTATACTTCAAACTAAAATAAGCGTCAGAGAGAGTCAGTTATAAAATAAAATTACTTATATTATATGTATAACTTTAACATATTAATGAAGCCCATTGAATTATACGACTTTCATGTAGTCATTTTTATTACGTCTATGTATTGACTAGTAGCGCCCGCAGTTTCATTCGCTTAATGAATACAAAATTTCTGCCACGTTCAAACCATATTTCACCACTTTGGGTAAAAAAAATCAAAATAAAAAATACTGGGGGATGCTATAGGTTGTATAAGCCGCCTACATAAACTTAATTTCAGTTCGATTGGTCCGGTAGTTTCGGATGTGCGTTGATTCTATCAGTCAGCGGGTCATGATAAGTTCCTTTTTGATGTCTTAAGTTTACGCGAATGTTAGACATTACAATAAAACTACTTTTACGGATTTTATCGCGGTAAAATCCGTAAAGGTAGTTTTATTGTAAAGTTCTTTTTTGTTTTGTTTTTATGGTATAAAGGAACAAATGAACAGTCGCAACTTTTTGGTAACTACAGCCAGCTTTACACAACGCCGTAATTGCTTTGCAAATGCGTTGCTCTCCTTCCCACCTCCCCTCCAATGAGCCACTCGCATAAAATTGCTTAAGTGTGTAGATTTTTAGTTACATAAACACTTATAATTACTTTAAAATTACTGCTGATATTCTATTGCGCCTAGTATATATAGGTCGACGGTACCTTGTTGAGCTGGTGCGCACACGCCAGCCCCGCCGGCCCGGAACCGACAATGGCGACGGTTTTGTCGTTTCGGTGCTCTGGAATCTGCAAAGAAATAATGATATATTCAACCTCGATGCATTTAATCCAGCGCTTCTCCAATGCCGTTACGCCTGTTTGATAAAATATTTGCGCTAATCCCTCAAATACTTCTCCACGGCGACAATGACTTCATCATTTGATGAAAATATTCAGCCACCTAAACATTTCTAGATTTCGGGAATAAGTTTAAGTGACACGGGGCCAGATCTGGGGAATAGAGGGATGCGGTAACAATTCGAACCGCTGTTCATGGAGCCTGGCAGCTGCAACCCTTGACGAGTGCACAGGTGCGTCGTCGTGGTGGAATAATTTTTTTTTTGGCTAAATCAGGCAGTTTCTTTTGGATTTCTTCACAAAAATTTTGCAGCAAACTTGTATAATACTCTCCACTTATTGTTTCTCCTCTTTGCAAATAATCCCTCGAGCATCCCAAAAAAATGTCGCCAGCCGCCATCACTTTGCCGGCCGACAAAACCGTTTTTGCTTTCTTCGGGGCAGGTTTGCCGCTCTCAGTGCACTGCTTAGATTGTTCTTTTGTTTCAGGAGTATAATGATGTATCCATGTTTCATCTACTGTCACATAACGCCGCAAAAACTCGTTAGTATCTCGCTTAAACAGCGCCAAACACTCCGACGAACCGTCCACTCGACGTTGCTTTTGGTTAACCTTGAGCAAACGCGGCACCGCAGACGTGGGTGTAAAATGTTAAAAACGCGTTCTGAGGCAAGGCCCACCATCTCTGCTATCCGCCGCAACTTTAAGCGCCGATGATCAAAACGATTTTTGTATCTTTTTGATCATGTCCGGGTTCGTTACTTCATTTAGACGGCCAGACCTGTTGGCAGTCTTCGCAGCTCTGTCTCGCACGTTTAAAATAATTTAGCCCGATGTGAATTGTACTCAATGCAGGAGAAGTATTACCTAAAACACTGTCTTCATCACCATCGCCATCATCACCATCAGCCCTTATCGCTCCACTGCTGGACAATACGCCTTTTTCAATAACGCGAGGACGACCGACCGATCTCCAGCTACTACTATCCATCCATCTCAAAAACACTGTCTAGCTTGACTTTAGGCCGGGTTGCTGTTTTCCCTTTTAAAACGTAAAACTTTATCTCCTTACGAACTTCGTTTCTTTCGACTGTTGAAAAAATTTACTGCAGAGAAAGTTCTAGGTCCACACACACAGACTTTATCAGTTCGAATAGATGCAAATTTGGCGTTATTTTTTCGAAAAGATTATAGAATATGAAGTAATAAATTTTGTTTACTATCCTTTTTAAGTTCTTCGTTTCGAACACTATCAATAAGCTCTCGCATATATTTATCTATCTATCTTTGCACAAGAAGTTTACAAAATGTCTAACAAATTAATATACAACATAAGTATTTTTCGATATTCGGATGCGACAATAGAGCTCCTTAACCGAATAAGAGCCATACATATTTGCTGATATATTCGGTACCAACAAATATTATTTAGATTTGCCTTCTACAGTTTAGTTCGTCTTTTAGGTCACTTTTATGTATCTTAATTAATAAAAAAAAAAAACCACCTCAGGCTTCACCCATCCGTTGTCGAAGGCGTGGTCGATGATAGCGCACTCGATGCTCTTGATGGTCACGGGTGGCTCTGAGATGCCCAGCACGCACGCACCCTCGCAAGGCGCAGGGCACACGCGACCCGTGAACTCTGTCAATGCACGAACGTTTTCATTTATTTAAAACTCAATTCTTCTGGCGTATTGCTTTAGTATGAATACGATTTTTTCGAATAGATTTTTTATCAATCGATCAAGAGTCTAGTGATGATTATTCATTTTTTTATCTACAAGAACTAAAATATTTATGTGGTACTTCTTATCAAGCTTGAGCGTGGCTTTATTACGAAATACATATCTAGCTAGGCTCTCTCTCTAACTGAGAGACAGCTAGTGTCCTATAACCGAGGGACACTTAAGGACGTGGCCACATTTCTCTATACATCTCCAACTACCCGTGTGCCAGGAGACCGGGCTACCAGTATACGTACCAGGGAAGTTGTTGGTCTGCAGCAGATGGTCGAGCGCGGCGCGCCAGTCGGCTCTGTACACAAGATCGTTGAACTTGGGAATCACGTTGCCAAGCGGACATCCGTGCGCGCTCTGACAGAAGGGCACGCCGCATTCCATGCAGCGCGCCGCCTGTACACGCACGCCGCGGCGCGAGTGCGTATAAATCTCGCCCCAGTCGCGCATGCGCGTTGGAGCAGGCCGGTACATGGCGGTCTCGCGCGGGTACTTGATGAAACCTCTGCACAGACGAGATCATTATAGACAGTCTACCGTGATACATTCATAGCACGGCAGGTGTCCAGTATTGTAACTTGTTGTTGTTAAAGTGCCTACGCCCACACGGCTCGAAAAACGATAAAGCTCTGCCTGTATTCAGTATTCAAAATTTACAAAAATGAACGACGACAAATTGCGTTTATTTTCGTTATCGGATTAAACGATGTATGTTATAATAAAATATTTGTTTAAAAATCTATGACTTAGTCTATAAACTTTTATACTACATGCGGCTACAGACATAGGGTAATTAAAATCAAACCACGAATAAACAACAACTATTTAGAATAATCAACATAATGTAAATAATCAGACACTCACCTGGTTTTGTCTAGTATCTTCTCCAAGTTTTTCTTATCGAGTTCCACGTTCCTCACCGCCTCCTCTATGTCCAGGATACCGTTTTCTTCCGACTTGCCGTTCTCCAGCTTGGGCGCCGACGGCTGCGTCAGCGCCAGCTGTTTCAGAGCGCGCTGGTACTCGTAAGGGAACACTTTGACGAACTTCTTGGCGGCCCCCGGCCACTCTTCCAGAAGGCTCTTGGCAATTATCGAGCTGTTTATTGATAAACATAACTTTTGTCTATTAAAAATTTTAAAACAATGTGTAAAAAAAATAATAGCTTGGTTCCTTCTCAAAAGATCAATAAATTTTGCAACACAATTTAGATGTCATCATCGATGTACAAACAATTGCTTCCACAACATCGCATGATTGCATCGGTGATGATGGTGAATCGGCAGGCACCACAGGAGAGTCACGTACCTTGCGCGGACCTACTACTGGCGTGAAGTGACTCTATTCGGGTTGATGAATGGGCGACATTAGACACCACTCTTATGAGATAACAAGTAAGAAAGAAAGAATAGGTTATTTGTGAAACATTGCAAACTATTGAACTTATAGATATACTTTGTGTCACAAAATGGACCTAACTCAGCATTTGCTGATTTACACGAGCACTGGTCTTTCGCTGGGCCCCTTTGGTGAAGCCACGAAACAGATACACAACAGAGTAGAGAGAACGAATAAATATAAAACATTCACAATGTAGATAACTGCTTTATACAAACATAAAACATACTCGCATTGGATACATACATATTCAATCTAAAACCTTAAATCAAGCCAACACAACAACATAAATAGACATATATATTTTGTACTGTAAGACAAACTTAAGTGTAGACTATATATGAGGTGAGCATTGTAAGTTCAAATAAATGTGTGCCCACCCTGTATATTCTACGAATTCTTCCAGAAGTTTCTGCACTTCTTTTAGGTCTTGTGTTATCTCTAACGGCAGTAGCTCCACGGTCTCCAGGTTGCATTTGCTGCGGAACGAGCCGTCGATGTCGTACACGTACGCGATACCTCCTATTACATACAAAAACAACAGCCGTGACTAGGTGCGAACAATAACAGAAACAAATAAAACTTTTGAAATGAATATGGGTATTCTGACTTATATATATACTCAAGTACGTCTGAGGACTTGGTAATTTTTTTTTGGTGTAAATGGTAGGTATACAAATACCTAATAAAGCTTTCAACATCTTAGTTCGATGTTTAGGGGGCGTGTTCTAATATTAAATCCAGGTCGTCATGTACAGACAGGTACGTACCGCTCATGCCGGCGCCGAAGTTGCGTCCGACGAGACCCAGCACGAGCGCGCGGCCCGCCGTCATGTACTCGCACGCGTGGTCACCCGCGCCCTCCGCCACGGCCGTGCAGCCGGAGTTGCGCACACAGAACCGCTCCGACGCGATACCCCTGCGACATGTCACGCCCTTTGTTAGTAACACTATTTACTGATACTCTAATTTTAGACACTGATCACTTAATGAGTTTAGCGCCCTCTCATCACAACGGGCAGTAACTGAAAATCAGTGAGTTCAGCATATTATGCTGGATCGTATGCACTGAGTTACTTACCCACTTGCGTTGCTGCAGCACACACATGTACACAGAATAAACTGTGCTGTTGCATATGTGTGTAGACTAAGGTTCTTTTTTTATGTAATTTGTTTTAGTTTTTATTTTTTGTACTGTTGTGTTGTAATAATTGTGCTGCTTGTGATTGCAAATAAAGTTTTTATCTATCTATATATTTATGTAGTTCTGAAGCGAAGTTTTTTTAAAGTTCGTGGTAGGTATGTAGGACCCATGTTACATTACACTCTGCTACATCTACGTAGCAGTGTGTTGTTAGTGTCGCAGGTGACAATTGTACTAATTAACATCAATCGTCTCGGGTAACCTTAGCGTCTATTATTTATAAAATGCATTAAATAGAAATAAAAAGAATCCATTGCGTCGTGATTTATACATTTTTATTGGCAGCAAAATATGTTATGTCGCGTCAGCAACATGCTACATTAGGGTTGAAGGTTGTCTGAAACAATCGTAACTTATGCAGTGGTAACAGGTGTTGCCAGTTACAATCAACGACATACCTGAAGTAGGCTCTTCCCGAGGTAGCGCCGTACAAGCAAACGTTCCCGCAGATGACGTTGAGGTGGGACTCGAAGGGCGAACTCTTCGGCGGGTAGATGATCACTGTGCCGCCCGACAGGCCCTTGCCTGAAATATACGACTTGTCTCATCTCCCGGTCTGCCTTGCGCTATTCGGCGGTACTTATAAATGATATATTGTTATTAATATACATAATAGTAGTATATGAAGCTAAGTGTAATTTCAAGTTGCATTAGATATTAGACGACGTATAAATAATAGTATTCGCTGTGGATTATTTGTTGTCTGTGCACCACAGAAGTATACGGTGCCATCTGCCAACTCATTTGAGTTTTTACTCACCGACATAATCGTTGGCGTCGCCTTCGAGCGTGACAGTGACGCCCTTAGACAGAAAGGCGCAGAAGCTCTGTCCCGCCGAGCCCTTTAGAGTTATATTTATAGACGAGCCGTCTGGCAGGCCCGCGTCGCCATATTTCCTACAACAGAAACATTTATATTAAGTATATTTTCCCGTAGCTTCACTCGCATAATTTCACTCTTTTATAGTTGTAATTTCCACAAATACTACAACAGTTGTTTATTGTTTTTTAAATTATAGCTCAAAATGTAAAGTTCCAATTTTTCAAATTGAAAGGACGACGTGCTTTCATTTTATATGAATTGAATAGTTTTACTTATGTTATACGGATACATGAAATTTTATTACTAAGAAACTAAGGATAACTAACAATATCTATAGATTTTGAATATCTGTTTTTTTTTTAAATAGAATAGGGCGCAAACGAAGCTTTTTTACCGATGCGATACTGAAGATGACACTTTACGGCAGTATTATGTGAGCGAGAGGTACCTCTCCGGTCGTGCCGGCCCAATTCCGTTGCATACGAGGATGTAGTGTCATGTACCATGCATGGCCTCCTCCTACGCTGCATGGCACAACCACTTCCTAAATTTTAAATTAGGTTATCCTAAATTAGGTGTACAATTATTATTAAAACTGTCAACATCTATTTGATTTCCTAAGATCCTTTCGAAGTCCTTGATTATGTAGGCACCTGCCTAGGTCATAAAAGATGGATTTCATCCAGATCGAATTAGTAGTTTGGCCTGTGCATTATTACAGTCAGCATGTCTGCGCATGTTACTTCAGTACCCATATCTGAACACGGGTCTCTTTCAATGTCCGCCCATAATATTTTTTCTTCTACCCTGGACGAACCGGAACATGCATGCCTCTAGACGACTTGCGTGAAGAATCATACATATCGTGATTACAACAGTCCTACTCACATGGCGATGTGGTAGGACAGCGTGGAAGTGAAGGCTCGATCCTCATTCGTAATATTCATGTCGATGTCCACTCGCGTCTCGCTTCCTTCAATGACGCCGCTGCAGCGCTCAATGAGCTGGTTGTCCAGACGTTTCTCGAGCTGGAAGTCCTGTTGAAGAAGAAATCAGTATTAGTAGTTAACGCCGTTGCATATATGTTCGTTATATGCGTGCGCGTGTACATACTTATTCGTATAAAGTACGTATACGTTGGCGCAGCGTTTTTTCACCATTACTGTTTAATATAATTAAATACACGACTTATTTATGAGTCAAAATAAAAAGAAAAAGTGTGAATTCAACATAACGTTGTCAGTACTAATCCCGTTAAAGTTTGGTGATTCCCCTGAGGATCGCGTCTATAAGTTGCAAAACACATAGTTAACACATTGGTAGCGCACAAGTGCGTATGTATATAAACACGTATATTACGACAATGTACGTAAAAGTTTGCGCACTTATACATACGTACCTGCGCCTTAGAACCCCCGACGATGTTGACGCCAGGCCGCATGTGCAGTGCGTTCTTGAGTATGAGCTGAAGGTTGAGTAGCCGCGCCTTGTGGTTGGTGTTACCCTCTCGAACTTTCAACAGGTCCGTACGTCCTATCAGCTCCTGGAAGCGTCGCACGCCCACGCTAGCCATAAGCGATCGGACCTGTGGAAGAATGATAATTTAGAACGCTCTTAACAACATTCAATTATTTTCACGGAAAAACTAATGTATGACCGACTCGGACAAGGTCGATTACTGGTAAAATTAACTGAAGGTGCCATCCGTGGCTTCTTTTGAAACGCCCCGGATTTAAAGCCAACAATACACAAATTAGATGTCATGGGAGGCGGGGCGAGCCGCAGTCTCACACCGAGAGTTCCCTACCAACGGGAAGTACGCATTCTCTACAACTTATATAAGTTAACACTTCAGACACATCAATTGGTTTATTTTCTTTTTTCGGGCCTAAATTTATGTTGTGGAAGCGAAAGGAAGCACGTTACAGCTTCATAACATTGCTATGAGTGCTCGTCGGGCGTCTAGGTTTGGGGTCGAAAAGACGTTCTACCACCCCCATTATCTCACAGATGGGAGAGATGCATTCCGATATGAGAATAATGAAGCGCTCACTTCTTCCGCCAACATGAAGAGATAGTTGATGACGTGCTCCGGCTTGCCAGCGAACTTCTTGCGCAGCACGGGGTCCTGTGTGGCGATGCCGACCGGACACGTGTTGAGGTGACACTTCCGCATCATGGTGCAGCCTAACAACACACATGTGTAACAATTAACATTGTTCACATTATTACTATCCGTGCCTTGCTTGCTTGTGTGATTTTACCCGCTTGGAACCCAAGCGGGTAAAATCTATCTAAAGAAAAACATGTTCGCGATAAAAAAGTAAAATTATGTGCATCCTGATTTCTGCGTGTTTTGTATATTTCTGTCATTTAGAATTATACTTTTACGTGAAATAATATTAGTAGAATTAGTGGTAATAATCTCCATGTATATCAGTACTGATACATGTCTATATAATATATACTGAAGAACTTCGCAAGACTTTTTTTTTTTTTTAATTTAGTCGACTTGGAAATCATTACAATAAAACTACTTTTACGGACTCTATCGCGATTTATTTAATTATTTAACTAGCCCTACGTTTCAGAAGCTTTACAGCAACCATGGTCACGGGTGGACTGATTGGCCATGGTTGCTGTAAAGCTTCTGAAACGTCGGGCTAGCTAAATAATTAACTAAACCGCGATAGAATCCGTAAAAAGTAGTCTTATTTTAATGACTAACATTCGCGTAAACTTAAGACATCAACTTGTAAATAACCTAAAATATCAAGACCATTTTAAACGGCTCTCACGTTCAGCCGCCTTTCACTAATCATATTACCAACACCACCCGTAGCTCGATGACTCACCTAGCGCGATGAGCGGCGCAGTGCTGAAGCCGAACTCATCCGCGCCGAGAAGCGCCGCCACCATCACGTCGAACCCGGTGCGGATCTGACCGTCCGCTTGTACCACCACCCTGCAGGCGCACAGATAATGCACTCTATCGTAAGTAATGGTGTGGTAGTTATTATTATCATAGGATACGCATGCGCTCAAGGGAGCAATTTCGGGGCCACGGTAATGAAAAAACTGAACTATATATATGTCCGCATATAAAAATTGAGTATTTCGGCTCCAATATTCAGTGGCTCGCGACCGTGACCGCTGGGACTCTGTGGGGGAAGCCTATGTCCAGCAGTGGACGTCAGCCGATGATGATGATGCTGATAATGTGCATATGAATATGATACCAGTAGGTTCGGATATATTATAGGTCAAGCAGTCACGTTGGAGCACGTAATGCATTTTATTTCCGGGATGGATGCGAGTAGCAGGTGATCGGTCGTCTTGGCGTCAGAGAGGCCTATATCCAGCAGTGGACCGATAAGGGCTGATAATGAAAAAAACTGAAAATGTATTATATTATTATTGCAAGATAGTAACTCGGATTGAAGTCCAAAATCAATCTCTTTTGAAAGCGATAGTGTGCAATACATAAGTGGACGCACCTGGAGCGCAGGTCGTTGAGCACGAGCACTTGGTGCGTCTCGGCCACGCCCAGCTCCCACGGCAGGCCGGCCGACTTGATGCCGGTCCAGCTGCTGGCGCCGGTGCCGCCATCGTGGCCGGATATCACGATGTGCTCCGCTTTGCCCTGCAAACACACAAGATAAATAAAGATTCGTACATGATCTGCACAACTACTGAACAAAAAAAGTACATGACTATTTTTTGGCTTTCATTTCTACTTTTTATGATTTGGCATCGCATAGCGGCCACGCACGTTTCGATAACCGCTTATTAATTATAACATTACTTGATTAGCGCTTGGCCTTGCTACTTATATTCTGGCCACACACATTTCGTCTAGACAAGAGATTTAAAAATTTTAAAATCTTTAAGCCCGTCAATGCAGACCTAACATAATTCCTCTACAACTCACCTTGGCCACGCCCGAAGCAACCACGCCCACTCCGACCTCCGAGACCAGTTTGACGGAAACGCGCGCGCGTGGGTTGGCGCACTTCAGGTCATATATGAGCTCCGCCAGGTCCTCAATAGAGTAGATGTCGTGGTGCGGCGGCGGCGAGATGAGCCCCACGCCGGGCACGGAGCAGCGAGTGCGCGCTATGTCCTCCGTCACCTTGTAGCCTGCGGGCGAGGTAAAGGATAATGAATTTATAAAATTTTTCGCTCGCACGTTTGTATCAGAAATCCCTATCGAGTGCGAGTCGCAGTTTAAAAAACCTAAATCTCATTGTTATGTATGAAATTAATTACAGATTTTAAAAAATTAGCATAATTAATTTATCACCTTCTGGCCTGGTAAAAGTATTTATGGTCATAGGAATGTTATCCACTACGTAAATTAAATCCACATATGAATTAAATCCACTAGGTATTAAGCTTATACTAGAGTTACTCTATTCTACGTGTCTTAAAAATAATAATTTTCTATCATTAAATCTTTAAAGTTTCATTACGCGTAATAGTGTATGCTTATATATGTGCACACATAATCATGAGATGATAGTTAAGGTGGATAGTTTCAACTCTAACGTCATTTTATAATAACTCAGCTGATTTTAGCGATGCTTATTCCGATTTTTTGTTAGTATTTTTATATTAAAAATACCTGGCAACTCTCCGCCCTCGCCGGGCTTGGCCCCCTGCGCCATCTTGATCTGCAGGTCGTCCGCGTGCGCCAGGTAAGAGGCGGTAACACCGAAGCGACCCGACGCTACTTGCTTGATGGCCGATCGCTGGTTAAACTCGGGGTCCTATGATATTTTATAATGGTTACTAAGTGCGCCAAAATAATTTATGACCATTTCTTTACCCATTGAAAATAATTACATAAATATTTATTAGACGCCTACAATATATATGCACCTGGCGCCGATATCCTCGTACCGGCGCTGTTACAATGCCGGTGAGTGCATTGTAATTGTCCTAAGGTGCCAAGGCAAGGGAGGAAGAGCCCTGGATACTTCCTTTGGACAAAACTCCAAAGTACCTGTGTCATGCAAAAGGTGAGCGGATTCCGCTTGAGCATCATACACCGCCTCAAGAGCCAGCGTGAGGAGAGCACACCTTCGCATTAACGCGTCTTTTTTCCCACACCCAACATTAAAAAAACATGTGCGTCTTGCGAGGCATTAACTCTCCACCAGTGTGAATCGAGCTTCAGGTTTAAATTTTGATTCATAGTAGTCCACTTTATGCTACTGGATATGAGGACACAGTCGGCAGTATACGCACCTGGTTGAGATACCTGTCGGCGCTCTCGCCGCCCTCGCCCGTATTCGACTTGCCGCCCACTCTGTTCATGGCCACTGCCAGCGTCGAGTGCGCCTCCAGCGAGATGGATCCGAACGACATGGCGCCTGTTCCAATATTACACGTGTGAATTTAAAAAATAACGTGCAGTTTAAGGTATTAACAATATTCTGAAGAATTCTGTATATTGAAATCTGTTACAGCATTATTTAACCTTTTTTTAACCATTATTTTACTAAAGAAAATGAATATCATTGTTATAACATAACATAAACAACAATACATCTAAGACTGAGATTTTATTTAAGAACATACCTGTAGCGAATCTCTTGACAATCTCACTGGCAGACTCCACCTCACTAAGCGGGATGGGCGCGTCCAGCTTCACCAGCTCCAGCTGTCCGCGCAGCGTGCACGCACGCACCGACTCCAGCGCGCTCTCTCTGTTCCACGCAAGAGGAGATTTATATACAAACACGAGGTAGATATAGCATTATACTTTATAAGGAAATATCTGCGATACTTTATAACTAACTCATAATAATTTTAGTGATGTAACTTAAGTAATTTTAAATTATTGTCTTAAAGCATAGAATCAGTTGTCAAAGGAAATAGAATCCAAATGGCTGATTTTAACTTTACAAATGTGCAAATTAATCAAAATATGCTATTCGTCCATTTCTTTTATGACATTTACTTATTTACAGCTAACAACGGCCAACATTTGTTTTGTAATTTTCTCCTTTACTCCTTCAAACATCGGAACACACCTGTAGCGGTCGTAGGCCGAGGCGCTGTTGCTGACAGCTGCCTCCTGCAAGTTCGCTATAGACACGGGATCGTTGATGTGCTTCTCGCCCCCCGCGCGCCAGTGGTAGTTGCCGGGGTTCCTGTACACACGCATCCGTTAGAAGTCAGTACGTAGCAATATTACACACACATGTGACTGTACATATATACAATGCACACGTGTGCATTGTATGACAATACAATGAACACAACACAAGTATGACATCATAGCTCAACACTTGGCTGCAGTTGAAGTGGCGAGCACGCGACAGTTAGCACACGTGTATGCGACCTCACCTCAGCACGAGCATGTCGGCGTTCTCTCCGTAGGTGAGCGCGTGTCGATCGAACACTTCCTTCGACAGGATCTCGAACGTCACTCCGCCTACACAATAAATAACGAAATTAATATAACTGAGCCATACATAGTCAGGAGACAGATTATTAAATACTACAAGCTCGTCTTCATTACGTGACTACTACTAGCCAGCCCTCTTTGATTTACGTATGTATGAACGTTTCCTATGGACTTTAAAATGATTGGGCCAATTCCCATAAAAATAATAATTTTACGAACTATTTAAAATATAAATGTTTTAAAAAAGGGAATAGCACTGGAAATGCTCGGAATAGGCACAAACTAGATATAAGAGTGATTACCATTAATCAGAATGATTATTTTCCTTGGGATGTTTCTTTAAATATTTTTTAAAATTTAATTCTTATTAATAATGTTCGTTTTTATTAAAAAAAAAACTTTTGTGCACTTGTGTCCGTATGTAATGTCAGTGTAACATCCCTTCATAGTTATTTTTAATGATAATACCAGCCGGACCATGTAAACGCGTAATCCATTCAGCGCCGCTTGACCCTTATAATACTACTTAGACTAGAGGTCCATGTGTACTTGATTACACAGTATGACTTATCTCCTGATTTGAATGTTATATTACTGTAACAATGATCGAAACACTCACCGATCCTAGACTGAGTTCCCTTAAAACACTTATCAATCACCTCCTCACTTAGCCCCACCGCTTCAAAGATCTGCGCACTTCGGTACGACTGGAGCATGCTGATGCCCATCTTAGCCATGACCTTGGCGAGGCCAGTCTCCATGGCTTTCTGGTAGGCCGAGTATATGTCGTCGTCAGACAGGGTCGAGTCCAGGAGGCCGTCGGCCCGCAGAGAGAAGGCCAACTCGAAGGCCAAGTAGGGGCAGATGGCGTCCGCGCCGTAGCCCAGCAGCACGCATATGTGGTGCACCTCCCGCGCCTCTGCCGTCTCCACTACAAGACCCACTTTCATGCGCTCTCGAGTCTCAATTAGGTGGTGGTGTATCGCGCCTGGTAAAAAGGGTATTTTTTTTTACTATACTTTTTATGACACGATACTACTTCTCATTACAGAAGATCGCGGTGTGTAAGTTGAATCAAAATGCCGTCGACCACGACCGGCACGCGACTAGCGTCTCTGCGTCGCTATGGTTACGCGATGCCCCTCGCCTCATACCGCACCTCTACCGAGACCCGTAAATTTATTTCTGTGCATTCAGGCTCACAGTTCTATTTACCACTCGTGATGAAGCACCATATATGCAAATAATAAATACGGAATCATCATACAGCGTTAGCCCAGCCCTTGGATGGTGCGCTCAGGATATATGACACAGTTATAGGTCCCAGTGTATAAGTTGAACGGTGCAACATAAGGCGTAAATCGAAAAGCAGCGCGTGACATAGAAACTGCACCTGCGCTGACAACTGTCATTTTGGCTCAAATTATAAGCTGCGAGCTCCACTATGTTTTATTATATATATATATATATATATATATATAGGAAATATTTCATGTGTTGTATGGACATAAAATAATTCTCATCTCGTTTAAGACTTTAATCATAGATTCCTATAATTATGTACGTATTTACATATAATACGCAGATAATCATTTAGGACCCGGGTTGAATTCAAAGCAGCCTCCACTGGTAGAGTGCATTATTCCTCTCTGTAGTCTAAGGTTACTCACCGAGTGCGAGCAGCGAGCTAATAGGCACGCGGCTGGGCCCGGAGGCACGGTCGGACAATACTAGCAGCTGAGCGGCGGCGGCGGCGGCCTGCGCCTCTTGGGCCACTCGCGTCAGTGCAGTTTCTAGACCGCACGGGCCCTCGGATACTGGGTATGTACAGTCGATCACTACAGCCTGTGAACAGATATAGGTAGTGCAATTAATTTAGAGCACACGGCGTTACTATTGGAGATGTTCGCTTATCTATACACAACTGCGCTTCAAAATATTAAAGAACAGATTCGTCGTAAATTAGCCCGTGTCCCATAGGTTCCAAAAATATCTACTATACGCAGCTAGGTAAAGCAGTACCTTCCAGCCCCTGTGGTTGGTTCTCTTGAGGGCCTCGAGGTCGGGTATGGAGAGGATGGGCTGCGGCAGGAAGATGCGATGCACGAACTGCGCCGCCGGCTGCAGGATGTTGGCCACCGGCCCCACCGGACAGAGCAGGGACATCACGATCTTCTCTCTGGAATATACTCATTGCGATTAGCAATATCTGATCAGAGCTATGTGTAATAAATAACGGAGAATATTATTTTTAAATTTTCTTGCACATTCAATCTCATAAAAGTTTTAACAAAAGACTTCCTTCCCCTCTTAGTGAGATTGGTTGAGGTTTCTCTGGAACCTTTACCTCTATTAAAAAGTATCACGTAATTTGTAGACGACGTACCAACTTCGTCTTGCGACCAACACCTTTGATATTTTAGCCTCGACATTATCAGGGGCGCCTGTAGAGGCCGTAGGTACCTGAAGGGATCTATGGGTGGGTTGGTGACCTGCGCGAACAGCTGCTTGAAATACTCGTAGGGCAGCGGCTGGAACTGCGACAGGCACGCCAGCGGCGCGTCGTTGCCCATGCTCCCTAGAGCTTCCTTCCTGAAACGGCAAATACGTGTGTTCGTGTTAGGAAGACAGAGTGACGTCAGCATTGTCCGCCGGATCCTATCCAATAGTCTTTTCTAGTATACACGAATTACAAATATCGATACCAAAGATTTGAGTATAAGCACTCCGAGAGAATGAAATAGATGGAACGAGCCAGACACCGCATAGGACAATCTGAGTGACGTCACACGTAGGTTTCTCTTTTCTTAAAGGACATTTTTCTAACGGCCGCAGATCGGAGAAGATACACAGTGAGGGATTGCTCAAATAATTCGCCGACTAATACGGATTGCTATTATGTACGGATAGTTAGGTAATACAAATAAGTTTATTACATTACAAACTAACTTAAATAATTGCTTAAATAACTAATAATTGCTTAAATAACTGTTAATTAACCAGACAAAACAAATCTGTAAGGACAGTGGCAATCCTGGTGCTTATCGCATTAGTGAACATACAGAGATGTTGTTGTAGACCATACAATATTGTACTCACTTGTTCTGTATCATGGGCAGCAGCAGCATGTTAATGGACTCGATGGTGTACCCGAACAGCGAGAGCCGCTTGTCCGACAGACCGCTCACAGCATCGCCGTTCCTATGCGAGCCGTTCTCGAGGGTTACGGACTTGTGGATGTCCTCCATGGTGATCTGCAAAAAATTGGGGCATTAGATGTGGGCCCGGTAGTAGTCGTGTTAGTCCCCACCAGGGTTCAAGACTTGTCGGGAGCTGGGGCCCGCATTTTGGGCAAGGACAAAAGGGGGGCGACGGCTGTTTTTTGTACCCCTCTATAACAAGAGGTAACTATAGTCTATAGATAAGGATAAGGTGCTTTTGCGCACGGCACAAGGGATGATGATTGGATCCTCACCTAATTCGACTGTTCCGAAGAAGGTGGGTTTATTCTGAGGTGCGAGACAACTTCCGTTTATTAAAAAACTCCGTAGCACCTCTCCAAAGGCGATACTGATGGAATGGTATTCGGCACTATCATATGTCGCAAGATCCATGCACCAAAGGGCCGGATGAGGGCGCGTAAATTCGTTTAAAAAGAAGTAGTGTTATTGGAGAACAATCAACCTGCATTTTGTATAGAGATGAGCATTTTGAAGGTTGGTCACAATACTTCTTAGCGGTTTGAGAGAGGCCTGCCTGTATTTACTGTGAGCAGAAAAGATAAAACCTTTTCAACATTGAATATCTGACGTCTGTGGACATCAATAAAGTATACTTGTTATTCTTCATAGTTGGGACAGCAAATGGGGAAACCGTTTCGCCGTAAGTGACTGATATCTTATGCACATCAATATTACCGATAGGTTCAGACGTATCCCCTACGTATATATCATTTGAGATATTAACTTCTCCAAGCATAATATTTGTTACAGATCTTTCAATAGTGCTCTAAGCAGACGCGGCAGTGTTTCAGGCCAAATTAGGGAATAAATGAAATACTTTCTTTACTACTCTTATAATATATCAACTACTGCTTTCTAGGACTCACCATCTATCATATGGAAAATAAATTCCGAAATCATGTAAGCAGCATGGAAAGTAAATTCAATATAAAGTCACCATAGTTAGTTTTTTGTTTAACTAGTAGGTCTAAATACATCCTAATTTGA
Organism: Eumaeus atala; assembly: GCA_017140195.1. Lineage (NCBI taxonomy): Eukaryota > Metazoa > Arthropoda > Insecta > Lepidoptera > Lycaenidae > Eumaeus > Eumaeus atala. The sequence continues at coordinate 359,620 of JAFELO010001142.1, forward strand.
AGCTGGACGATAAAGTCTATAAGAATTTTGTAAATGGAAATAATTTGAGAACTAATTTATGATGGATTTTAACCATGGCATATTCGATTTAATGGCAGCTGTCATCAATTGTAAGACCACAGGTACACTATGCACCGGGTAGTCTGTAGTTCATATCAAACTATTTACTGATTGAATGGGCCCTACTGTGTCCATCCTTAGGTCCCAATCCAGTGAATATTACTTTTCACTAATACTGGGAGATAAAGTGATTATGTTATTGCAGCACATTGGGCGGGTATGAGCAAATGTGACGTCATAGCTGAATACACTTGGAGACGGCCTTTGGAGCGGCGGGCACTTCGCAAGTAGAGGCAGCACCGAACGGACGTGTCCGCTCCAGATACTGTGTATCGCCATACTACTTACCTAATTAATAACATTTACCTTGCTGCGATCTTTGTTCAAGGTCTGATAGACGGAGACTGACTTTAAATAGCCCCGTAGACCTGCTGGCCACCACCATGTCGTGTCAGTTGACTTATAGAAACTTTTGCATGTACAATATGAAAGAAGTAGGAACCTGCTCCTGGAGCCACTGCGAGTGCGGGCGGCTGCGTGCGATCTGCAGCTTCAGCTCAACGTCCTGGATGATCTTCTTGTCCTCGGTGTCCACCAGCAACATACGGCCCGGCTTCAGGCGACTCTGAAAATTTGCACTCAGTTACGTTTTTCGTACTTATTTATGCACCACAAGTCAGCTTATCCAGGTCCTAACTGATCTATCAACGCATAGAAGCTACTGGATCAATGAAGCTTGAAAGTATTATGGCCGAAAAACACTCAAGCTGAAAAGATACAGGTGTAGCTGAAAATACCTTTAAAGTCAAATGATAAATGTGTGACATTGCAATTTCTTGTAGGGGGACAAACATCTTTGAGTTTAATTTGTTAAGTATAGTTGTCAGAATATCATTAGTTAAGTCTAGCAGTGCCGCGAAGGGCTACTATTTACAGATAAAAACATGATATAAATATGAAACATATAAAAACAATGATAATTAATATTCAACTACTAGTGTTAATGGCAGTGAAATGAAACTATTGATAAAGATCCAAGTCAGAGAAACCGAAACAAAATATTTCTTAAAAATAAAAATTATTACCCCTGACGAAATACTGATAGCAGTATTACACATACAGTCAGTGTATCTGATAACGATGATCCTATATATAAGATTCTCATGTCACTTCGATGGCCATTCTTGAAAAGTTGAAAGGAATACAAGCAGATTTATTGATGTCTTAAGTTTACGCGAATGTTACCTATTACAATAAAAATAATTTTACAGATTTTATCGATGTTTATTTAATTATTTAACTAGCCCGACGTTTCAGAAATTTTACAGCAACCATGGTAACGGATGAACTGAGATGACAGATGTCCTGATGTCACAAATTATTAGAAGCACGCCGAAGAATTATAATTGTTTAGTTGTTCCGATTAACGCAAACAGTACCTTCTCTTCCTGTCTTGAGGTGTTATGTTTCGTTTTAGATTTGATTATGTTTATCACCGGGTCCCAAGCAGAGGGAAGAACCCAGCCATCATCTTTTTTTAAGTTCAATAGCCTCATGGATGATCCTTGGAAGGAAGCGGTAATGGCAGGGGCCAATTTCAGCATGCTCAGTGACCGCAGATTTTGTAACACGTCAGCTATATGTTCCTTGACGCGAGTTTTTATAGTCTTTTAATTTACCCTATATAAGAGGGATATGGCATTTCACTGATTGAAATAATTAAATAAGCCGCGATAAAATCTCCTAAAAGTAGTTTTATTGTAGCAAGCAGATTTTATAAAAAAGCATCTGATAACAAGAATTTTTTTGAAAGTCATGTCCCAAGCAAGTGAAATGGGATTTTGAATTAAATGCGCTAGTGAAAAGGGTGGGCGCAGTTTGTATTAAATTTATTAACAGACCCCATATCATCTGATATAGATACAAGATAGGACGAAAAAGTAGAACAGAGACTAGCAACGGCTTAAATTGTAGGACAAGCGGTTATGGGTGCAACCCGCGCAAACGCCAGTAATTATGAATTACATTTGATTTTGACATTATTAATTATCCAGCAAAAGCTACATATAATTTTGGAAATATTTGTGCCCAGCAAGGTAACTTTTGTTACCTGATTCTTTTATTTTTAAAAAAATAATTAACTATTAAAGCTACAGGTATAATACGTTTCTCTCGTTTAACTTGATATAGAAATATACGGACAGATGTTCATCGATACAAACCTTTAAAATAACTTTTTCCGGATCAACATCGTAGACTCCGACTTCTGACGCCATTACGAGAATGTTCTCGCTGGTCACATAGAAACGAGATGGTCGCAGACCGTTCCTGTCCAGTACAGCGCCTAGAAAACATTTTATTTATCACAAGCCTAGCCATTATGACAAAGTTTTTGTTCCTATAGGAACCAGGGAAATTCTGAAAGCCTTGCAGATGTCAGCCAGATAGTTGATAAGTAGTAGTGTTATAACTCGTGTATAAAATGTAATAAATAGATGAAATGACGACAATTTGTACATATATGTAATCCGGTCCGTCCGACAGCACCATAGCGCACGAGGTCCATTGATAATAGTCCCATTGTTCCTTTGGCATGGTTACGTTATTGTGCCAGGCTTCTGGTACCATGGTCCTGGCGGTCACTGGCAGCGTCGGATCCCACGGAGCAGAAGAAGCTCAAAGGGTACATACCTATATATCTTCCGTCAGTGAAAGAAATCAAAGCCGGTCCGTCCCACGGCTCCATAGCGCACGAGGCCCACTGGTAATAATCCCGCTTCTCCTTTGGCATGGTGGGGTCGTTGTGCCAGGCCTCCGGCACCATGGTCATGACGGCCTCTGGGAGCGTGCGGTTGCCACAGTGCAGCAGAAACTCCAGCACACAGTCGGCGGACCCGGAATCGGAGAGGTTAGGTTCGACTACTGGGTACAGCTTCTTCAGATCTGCACATACATCGGATATATCAATTAGTTCTTAATTTTAAGTGAAATCTTCTTTAGCGGGTTAAGAACAGGGAACTCTTAACATTTCAGGAGTTTGCGTCAGCAACATGCTAGCACCACATGAAAGTGGAATTTTTGGTTTTTTATTCTCTTGCAGCACGACATAATTATCACATCACACGTTGTACAGACGCCGAAAAAACCGGACTAGTGCGAGCCGGACTTACCACAGAGAGTTCCGTACCAACAGCATGTTCAGGTATGACATGCACTAAAAATTGACAAGCTAAAATTTGAGGCCGTACATCGTATGCACCGCTTTGGTATGAAACTAACTTTCTTAATCCTATCTATGGATGCATTTGTGTACGGTATGCTATAAAACAGATACAAACTGCGTGGGTGTAACAATATGCGAGCGAGCGAGAGGCTCTCATCTCAATAAACTGCTGTTGCTAGCATGTCCACAAGTAGCGCATAAAGAGCTGGAAGCAACGTACCTTCTCCAAAATGCTCACTCTTCATGACTCCCTCCCGCGCCTTCATCAGGTTGACGTTACCGCGCAACGTATTTATCTCGCCATTGTGGGCAAGGACTCTGCAAAATATTTATGACAAAATCAAGTGTGATATATACAAAATTTGTATTTATTTTATGACCTTGCTGTATTCTGCATACTCATATTGGTATTTTCAAAAATTTGGTGTTGGCCCGAAATAAAATATACGTACCTCAAGGGGTGTGCTCTTTCCCAGCTGGGGAAAGTGTTGGTGGAGAATCTCGTGTGTACTAAAGCCAAGTATGTAGTGAAGGCCGGGTTGGTCAGATCCTTGAAATATTCCTGTGAAAAATATTGAACATTTTTGAAATGACGATCAATTACTAATGTTACTAAAAAAAATGAAAAATGATTTTATCTTGATATTTTATAATAAGAACCAAGTGTACTAAATTTCATTGCAGTGTGCTTTATAAAATTAGAGCCAGTTTGCAAGTTTTGTTAAATATATATGTTTTTTTTTTATATTTGCCTCCAATAAAGCGTATTTGAAAGTTTTTACTACTTTCATGTTTAAAAGCTGGAGGCACACAAACAACTGTCACTACAGAAAGTATAAATATTCAATAACGTACCCATAGTTGATTTGAAGTCAACAGGCCTTTGTAAACAACAGTTTTGAGCGAAAGACTGCAAATGTAGAACCTGGCTCCTGGCACGACCAGCTCATGGGAAGCGCGCTTACGCAGCACAAATATCTGTGAACAGCGTACAAAACAGGTCCACATACCAATCAAAGAGCAACACGTGACAAAAGTTAACTAGTTTATACATAGATTTACGTTTGCGACGTCGAGCGTAGATCCACCGGGTGCGCGCGCGCATCGATCTGAAAAAAGTGCTGCAAGAGTGCTTTGGCTCCTAAAGTTATCATCAGAGTTTGAATTTGCAATAAGACATTGCAATTTCATACTCGACTATACTAAGATTTATTCTACTCGTCGCGTAATCGCCGCCGTTCTTACCTGACGGGCGAGATGGCTCTCGTCGTTGATATCGCCGGTAACAAACACCTGACGCATATACGGCTCCGAGTTACGGGCCACCTGACCTGAAAGTCACCCAAAATGGGTCATTATAATACTTGCAATTTTATCTTCCAACTTATATTGCAAACTACACTAACAAAAATTACATGTTTAAGACAACATTATTGTATATTAAATGTGATATTTTACAGTTGAGCCAATTCATTCCCGGCCATTTAATAATTACGATAAAACCAATGATATTAGGTATACTCAAAATGTATCAATGAATTGCACAACTGAATTACAGTAAGTAATGAATACCAAAGCGTTACACTATCCCGACAATGTAATGTGGAGACGAACTTATTACAATAAAGACTTCAGTTTCATTTCACAGAAACATCTCGAAATATTTCAAGGCAACTATCATATACAAAATGAAAATCATGCTAAAGTAATGTTAGCTTATTCACAGAGTACTGATAAAATTAAATATCGCTTTTTAATTCGTGCCACTGCAGCTACAGCCATTTAGAGTATTATTAAAATAAGCTAACATTAATAGATTCGTCTTTAAGATAATCACACGTGAGATTAGCTTACTATGTAACGTTCTCTGTAAACAGTTGGGATTTGGTTGAGCTAAACAGATCTATTCTATACGCTTCAGTCCCTTACTACCTTAAATATCAACAATATTTTGGGGCGAGTTTTTAGGGGAACAAATGTACATTTGTAAAGTCATAGTAAGTTAACCTCCAATGGCGCTCAGAATTAGACTAAACAAACCAGATGGTCAGCATAGCTAGACCGTGCTCTTGGCCGCGTCTAGACCCATCCGACATAACGTGTACGTACACCTGTAATGATAGCCGCAAACAATCGCAACATAACCGAAGCGAGACAAATGTATGACAGCGACAATTTGTACAAAAACAAACAAAGGTATCAGATGACAATAGCCTGAATTAATTTTTGATACAATGATTTGAATAAAAAATGATTATTCGAATGATTAATGCAATAGATCCTATTCAATAATTACTGAGTTTGCATTTTTATGGTTAATGAAATAGATCTATATAAATATTTCTTTACTTTGATATAATTCCTAAAATTAATTGATCTGTCGAACATGGCCGGCACGCTACCGTGGGCGAAAATAAAAGAAATTTGACATGTAACTACAAGTATTGATTATATTTTTTTTACTTACCAATGGTTGAGTTATTCGTTGGCACGGTTCTCCAGCATATCACCTGAAGGCCGATGCTTTCGGTTAGCACTTGGAACTTCTTCTCAATCTCCTGATGATGAAGTTTGTCGAGGAAGAAAATTCCTGTGGCGTAGTGACCGAATGCAGGTAGCTCGATTTGATGAGAATCTCTAGAAATAAAGAAAAGATTCAATGTATATTTATTGTAAGAGTCAGTGGTATTGATGCGTTGCGTTACAGCCGTATTGTGATAGCACGAACGGGGAGACACCACTTTCTCACATAGTGTGTGGTGTGATGGTTTCGATGAGGGTATGGTAGACCAAATGACTATATAATAATAATAATAATGTCGTCCTAGGCGTATTTCGGCCATCTCTATAGAGCTTAGCCAACCGCACAGGACATTATATAGTACATCAAGTGTGTGCGCAAGTACAAGTGTACTCCCTCTCCCCTCGTTCTCCTATTCCGATGGGACGACAATCTAACACAAGCGGTGGGAAATCAGGCGCATGACCGAGGGCTTAACGTGCTCTCCGAGGCACGGGGTTGTAACAACGCCTTCCTGGTTTCGGACTATTATTGGATATTGACAAATCCCAGTTACACTTTGTTCGGACCCAGTACTCGATCTCAGGACCTCACGACTGTGGTCGAACATACTTACTACTAGACCACGAGGTCAAGTCGTGAAACATATGCCAGTTTGAAAGTTACATTTTCGGCAGGAAAACACTGTGACCAGGCATTGCCAGGTGCGAGTTACACTTGCACAACGAGGTATCACCGAGGTCCGGGCGTTACAACATTATGAGGTCACAAACTTGTATTTGCCCTAGGTCCCTATACATTCCCTGTTTAAATATCGCAGTCGGATTGTCTAAATCGCCGCATTTCGTTACGGCTAGCCACATTAAAAACAGGGCCGTTTCGTTTTGTGGCGGGCCAACGGTTAGCCGAACTGAACTGAGTGAAATTCAGCATTTTACGTTATTCAATAAGGCTAGTCTTATTGTATTAAAGTGGATCATTACCGTCTCTATGACGCATTTTTGTCACTAATTTTAACACTCGCGGCATTACATGAAAACAACAATGGTGTCGATTATCGAATACAGAAAAATATTAAAATATGCCTAAATAGGCTCAAAGACGGGAGCGTAGCTCTTGACTAAACCCACTTGTTTAGGTTATTTTTTTTTTATTTGCACTTAAAACACTTGGTCTAATTTCATACTAGCATCAAGATATTTAATGAGGCCAAGCGTCTACTAAGATCAAGATATTTAATGAGGCCAAGCGTCAGCCGTCACATTGAAGAACTTCTTGCAATGACAACTCGGCTAAACGTTGGCCCGCCACAAATCAAAACGGCTCTCTAAATTTGTGATCGTCGTCTCCTGCGTATATAACTATAAAGTATCAAGTTTCAGATTTTTTTTCTCGTTTCATAATTGTTCAAAATACCATTAGATTTCCTTGACACACTTGCAGACAGAAGGGCAAAAGAGCCCTCTTAACGGGTTCCGTTTTTCTTTTTGGGTACATAACCTTAAATAGAACGCCCTAATCTCTTGGTACACATCGCGATCTAAAGACCACCAAGATCTGTAAGTGTGCCACAAACACAACAAAACGCACAAGAAAAACGTTGACCGTGAGCGCGGTTTACGTAACCTTCCCACATCGACACAACTCGGCCATTACATAACGTACTGCACTCCGCACAGCCACAGTGTCAGCTTATAGAGTAGTGGCTGCTACATTGGAAGTAGTGCAATTACTACCTTGATACTGCCTTCAATATGAAAATAAATATCATTACTACAGTACTATTTTATATTCAGTTTATAATTTACTGACGATCTGTCCTGGCTTCGCCCGTGAATAATAATAATAATGGTCGGGTAGCAAATTATACGCCAAAACGATCCTCGGAAATCTGCCTATCCATTTGTTGACCGTATAGAAATCTGTTCCGTAGGTTTTGAGAAAATCGATCACACATAGATAGCTTTACAAGACTTTGTTTTATCTACTGTACGGATAATCATATGGTTTTCACCGATGGATAGACTGATTCCCGGGGATGGTTTTAGTGTATACTAATGCTATCCTGCCCGTGTTATTCCCGAACGAATCATCATCATCATTATCAGCCCTTATCGGTCCACTGCTGGACACATTCCTCTTTCTATGAACGCTAAGACGACCGATCTCTTGCTACTCGCATCCATCCCGGACCGGCTACTGCACGGACGAATCGCTTGTACTAAATATTAGCTAATTAAATTGTGTCCCACGTGAAGATTGACGGTGTTAAAGTCCCTGTATCAAGAGTGAGAAAAATCTTGAAGTGAATGTCTAGAGTATGGATATGGATGTTGTAAGCGAATGTTAGTAATTACAATGAAACAGTTTTAACCTTAAGTACTCAGGCAAGTAGGTATACAATGAAAAATTTCTCCTCTAGGCTCCGTATTCTTAGAATAAATAGTCGTGTCTCGACTGGTGACCTCCTCTACTCGGTGGCCTGACTTGGTAAAGGTCACGGGAGCTGCTGGCCGGTGGCTCGTGACAGACTTTGGATAAGCCTAATTCCACCTTTGTGAGAAGCCTATCCGGCTGAAGATGGTTCATCTATGATGGAAACATCGGGCCGAGACGTCATAATCGCATCTGAATAACCACGTATATTTACTTTAGCAATGCAGTGTTTGAGATTTGGTGTACACGTGAAGGTTAAAAGAGCGAGGGCGATGCGCACGCAAGTGACGTCACGGCGGAAACCCAGCACCGGTATCGACTATTAGCCCCGGCAGCGCAGACGTGTTATCAATCTTGCGCGCCGTCAAGTGCAGACTACAGGAACACTGGTCGTGTAGATAAATGTTACTCCACTACGTAGTGTTTGGTCGCCTCTTAGGAACTCATCATCATCATTAGCCGGACGACGTGCGCTGCTGGACATAGACTTGAGATTTCATAATTTATAAACTAAATAATTAGGATCACTTACTCGTAACAAAATATATGTATACATATTAAAGAAATGTCACTAAAGGTATCCGTCTGTATGCATGCGATTTTCTCAAATTCTATAAACGAACTTTCATGTTGTTTTCGCCGATAGATAGATTGATTTCCGAGGAAGGTTTTAGTATTATAATTTGTAAAAGCCCTGTTATTCACGAGCGAAGCCGGGGTGGTTCGCTGGTACTATAAATATATAATCATTTATGCCGGCCCAAGATAAGTGGACTGTAAATTGTATTATTGGCTTGCGGTTGCCCTGTCGTGGGCATTTAAAGTCGCCCTGTGTGATACATTTTAAGCGGGTTAATCCACGGAGCTGGTAGTATTTTCGAGGGAGGCTAATTCGAATAGATGATCGACGAGCCCACAACCCAACATGGGTCGAGATGTGTCTCGTTAATATATACTGTAAATGAATACATAGGCAGTAGGTTCATAACATTACATGCATATAATAACTTCGATAAACGGACTATTCCACAAAAATATTTTTCCAATTCGGGCCAGTAGTTCCCGCGATTAGCGCGTTCAAACAAACGGACAAACTCTTCAGCTTTATATGTATAGAGAGGCACCTAAATAATATATACTTCGACACAATCAATTCCAGTAGCCGTGTGGAAAAAAACTTTGTGGCGAAATATATTGACGTCAGTCGCTATCAGTATCGTTGAGAACAATAAATAAATTAAATTGTGCAATACAAACAGCTGATCAACGTCGGCGTCGGCATTATGCATATGACGATTGGACTGATTCAAAAACTCCCAAAATAGTTTCACTCGTGTTCCATCTATCATTATTTGCAAACGTAAGGGTAATTTGATAATAAATTGCACGTTTATCTATTTGAATAATATGCAATTTAAATAATGATAGGTGATACGTAAGAATGTCATCACTCGTTATCAAACGCTGAATGCAATGATAATGAATGATATGTCAATGATTGTCTGTATGTAGATATCGTGAATGAATCGCAAATTGGATTTAACAACGTACTCGGCACCTATCCATTAGAATAATTTTCAGGTCCATATCCCAATATCCTATTTGTATAGCGTAAGGATTCAAACGAGTAGCCGCAGCGTTTTGGTGAGCACTGACGCCCATATATATCCGCATAATTGGTAGACAAATGTGTTGTACGGATCCCCGGTTCACACTCCGATGGATTTATGGCGATATTATGCGAGAGGTACCTCCCCTGTCTTGTCGCTCAAATTTAGTATATGGCATTAGTTATAAATGAATCTGAAAATATTTCCTACACGTAGCCATCAAAATAGTATCTCCTTCCCACTTTATCTCACTAGCTTAGTGACAAGCAAATTGGGGATCACATTGGACTGACCTTGCACCGTCGCAATTTAAGCTCACCCCATTCTAAGACTCCTTGACATCGTTTTTACTGTTGCCTGTTACGCATGTACCACACACGGCCCATGTCATATATATATATATATTGCATTGGTATAGCGATTATTTTATAGTACAGGCCCCCCTGTACTAAAAAGGAGCAATCGGAGCCTTTTGACTCCTACTGAAGCCCATAGACATCCATCCGCACTATTGTCATGCAGACGTTTTGCACTCCTTTCCTCCTCTTTGTATGCCATGTTTATTGGCAGGGATTTGTGTTATGTATATCAAACACACATTTGTTGCCAAGGAAAATTGTACATATTTTAACGTAAACAATAATTGTAAAAAGTACAATAATTAGTAAGTATATCATGCCAATGTCACTGTTATAAGCATATTTTAAAAAACTTGTCAAAAAGGGGGAGATAATTTTGGAACGAGTTCCTTCCCAAAAGGAAAAACGGAATACTTTAAGATCACCTTGTTGTATATGTATTTCTATCAATACCTTTTCCTTAGACCTGTGTGGAAGGATCAAGTTTGAATTGATGTCAAATGCTGGAATTCCTCGGTCTTTTCCTATTTGGAAAAAATGAAACATACAAGTCAAGCCAATCCAAACAAACGATACGGCCGGTTATTCACATATTTTGACAGTTGCGAATTTGAAAATTTCGAACCTAGGACCTCACGTCTGTGGCTGCACATGCTTACCACTAGACCACGAGGCAGGATAATATAATAATAAAACAATCATAATATAATAGTTTTGTAATAAAAAAAATCGCGTCAAACCACTCCTTAGTGCCCAAGCTAGCGCTAGTATGAGTTTTATAAGAAGGCGAATAGTTTTTTACATTTGAAAACGTAACATAGTTTAATTATAATTAAGTGTTTTAAACCTGTTTTGATGTGATATTAACTAGGTCATGACGAGTAAAACCGCAAGCACAAAGCTATATTTATCTCGTGAGCGGAGACAAACAAACATACGGAGATAACACCGATGAAAGACACGGCGTTGTCAACAGATATCATTTCCAGAGCCACTGAAGTGTTCGCCTCCAACAAACTTACTTTCTGTATGGTTCCGTACTGATAAGGTAAAGACGGGATCATATCCTAAGTCTCTCCGGCCGCCTCTGTGGCTCCTCCTTAACTGACTGTACCGGAGTAACTGTGGTACCTTTACCTTAGGCAGTTGAAATTGACACAGACAATGTATTTCGCTTTCCGCTGTAAGAAAAAAATGATATTTCATAATTATATCACCCTCTTGGTACGGAACCTACATAGTGCGAGTTAAACTCGCCATTGGTCGAGTTTTAGGGTTCCGTAGCCAAATGGCACAAAACGGAACTCTTATAATCTCACAGATAGTTTGCTCGGAGATAATGGGTACGTGCAGTGTCCACATTTTTGGTACAGAGAAAAATTGAAAAAAAAAAATGTGTATTATAATAACAGTTCAATTAAAACTTTAAACCAAAATTATTTTGAAACACATCGGTCTGATCTGGGGTATAAGAGATATGGGATTTGTATGTTTGCTGCTACAGAACCCTCCAAAGGCGAGTCCGACTCGCTCTTGGCTGGTTGTTTCACTTTACAATCATCATTTACATAAGATTTTATTGGACGTGGTGTATAACTTTTTATTGTATATGGGAACAAACGAGCTGTAGGAGTCTTTTGGTGACAACTAACTCGCATAGACATTCGCATCCATGCAAGTGTATTGCTCTACTTTACCTTCCTCCACCAATGACCACCGAAAACTCATAAAACGCAAAGAATGAAAATATAGAAATACGTATATTAATTATGATGTCGTCCTAGCGGAATTTCGGTTGCTGTGGCAACCTCTATAGACTAGCCTACATGTGTATCGTTCACGAGTGTGTGCGCGTGCAAAAGTGCGCTCTCTATTCCCTCTTTCCCCTATTTCACCTCCAAAAAGAAACCTCAAATCAGGGCTTAACGTGCTCTTTGATGCCTGGGGTGTAACACTGCGCACTGCCTGACTCCAGACTGTTGTTAGAAATCGAAATATCCCAATAACACTTGTGGCCCAACCCGGGACTGTTTGTGGCTCACGTCTGTGGGTGAACACATGACCACGACTTCAGTCACAGATATCTCTGTGTTCATATAATAAACAAATAAACACTCATTCGGGAGTTGAAGCCGCGAGAACTGGCGTTCGCGTGTTCGCATGTGGCATACGTTACCACAACACCGGCGGAACACCGTGTGACAATTTGCGTCCATGAGCCTGTCATGTCGCAGCCCGCACATGGCGTTACAGACTGAATGCGGAGCTTGGACACCTGCCAACGCATAGGCCAAATCGGGATATTTACTGTTCCTGTCGGACGCTGAACTTCAGTCCGACAACACGAACTACATAGCTGTAGACGTCGCACTTGGCACTTGTTGTGACCGAATATTACGTACTGTATCATGTTACACATTGATTTACAAAAAATAAAATGTATAATCATATTGAATTTTTTTCAAAGAGACTCTAGCGCATGACTTTAAGTCCTTTCTACAAAGCAATGCATAATTTAACATACTTATTTACAAAGTCAATCTTACGCGCGTTTTATAATGTGTACAATTTGACAGGTGCACGCACGTTCGTACGAACGGTTTTAAGACGCTGACTGTGTATCTTGGCATTGTTGTATATATCAATGTTGTTACATCAATATTTGTCGGGCTCTACGTGTCATCTGTCACATATTTACGGTTCCGGTCATGTTCCACTTACTTTAGGACCTAGCTGGTCGGCTGCCTCGTTATACAGTTACCTATGTCTCATTACTTATTCTCGCGGTAATTAAACATTTCTTCATTATGTTTTACAAATGTTTGCCTACCATGAACCTATAGGGTGTACATACGAGATCGGGAAATATTTTTTACTTTTCTTATAGTAACTTACCCACCTCCACCCATGCTCCTACCCACCTCTCTGTATAAGTAGCGAATCATGGGAGATGCACGGGGGTTTGCTCACCAGCTCTATTCCCCAACGTGCAATTCTTGACTCCCTTCACATTATTTAAGTGCTCTCTCGTTATTTTACTCTCCCCTTTCTGGGGCCTGACACCACAAAAATAGAAGTTGTCATCGGCCTCGTCAGTCCTGATTATCTCGATGTAGCTATGTCGTTACCTATCCTTCCTCTTCGCGTGCCATGTATGGACAAATGTCTTCAATTGTCTAAAGCTCTGTTCCGTTGCGACCAAAACTTGATGATAGACTGGGCCCACTGTCTTCCGTTCGATGCCGCCCAACATGATGATTCGCTCGTTTTTGTACAAGTCACATTCCCACAGTACATGGTCTCTGGTTTCAGCTTCATGACCGCAAGCACACGATGGCAGGTCACATAACGCCATCCTGTGCACCATGACCTCTTAAGCACCCGTGCCCTGTTAGTATCTGTGAGATAACGTACTCAGGTTCCACCCATTGATATGGCAGACGCGTTGTAACTTCTGGCCTCTTTCCAGAAGTTCTTCTGGAAAGAGGCAGTGCAGCTCCCTCCCGCCGGCACACGCGGCCCAGCGACTGCCAGGTGGAGGTGACGTCGTCCGCGTCTGCGCTTTCCTTTTCCTTACGCTCCTCGCCCCTGAGCCCCGCGCACTCCTCCTGCACGCGTCCCGCTCCAAGAACCTCCAGATCGGCAGGCAGAACGCCATCTAATACTGGTAGCGCCGCACTGCTGCATGACCTGTAGGCCTTCGTCAATAAAATTAAAGCTGGTCTTTGGGTGCGTAATAATGCACTACGTACAACATACAAGTGAGAGCGTCGACGCCAAAGTGCTGCAGCATATGTCAGGATTGCAACATAGGTTCCGTGGTACAGGAACCTAAGTGCCCGGTACTTCACACCAATCCATGCTGATTTTCAGAAATACCACGATGCAAACAGGGAGCGCAAGTAAATATGAGACGTTCTAAAAAATTTCGGTTATTTAATATATTAAAGCAATCAGCTGGTAGGCCTTCGGATCTGTTAATGACTTGTCATTTCCCTTTGGCAGCACTATCAATGAACCTATCTTCCAGATATCTGAAAAGACCCCTTCTTTGATACACGCTGTGTACATCAGCATCATTTCTCGGGAAGAAGCCATCCAGGCGTTCCTAATAATCTTTCGAGTGATTCCGTCTAATCCGGGGCTTGTATTAGTATAGGGGGACTACCGATGCCCATGAATATCAAGCATAATTATGTCGATGCGACGCCCTCCTTTTTTGACCCCCTCCCAATGGGCAACCGGCAATTTTCCTTCCAATGGTTATTAATCCATGAACATATTGGGCTAAGCGTGTGTCGTGTTAAATAATCCTAAATTAGAAAATTAATAATTCGGTTTGCCTGCAATTGCAGCTGAGCCATTTGTCCACGTGGAGTGAAACGTGAGCACGCTATCTAGGTACGTTGTGGTAATATTCCTAGATATTGTAACTGATATCGTGTGCGGAAATCTCGTCGCACCTTATAATATATTTATATTGCAGTTAGCAAAACAATTGCGCTTTAACGGAGAAATACATGTTATTATTCTGCAGTCTCTTTTTACTACTACAACACAAACAAAAGTGATCCAAATCCATTGAGAGAGAGAGAGAGAGACTCTCTCTCTCTCTCTACAATAAGCGATTTTTTAATTTAACATCATATTGCCAGTTTCTTGTTGTATTTTGTGTGCCAAAATGCCTATTTGAGTATTCATCATCATCATCACCCCTTATCATTTCACTATAAACAATCTTCTAAAGTCTTTTTTTAATGAAGAAACTGTCAAAAAACGTGCAAGCATAAGAGCTGAACTTGCTACCATGGTAATATGTTACCATGCCGTTACTATGTCGATACCGTTGTCTAGCTGTTGTATTCCTGGGTGCGGTGTGTGTGTTTAACATGCTAGTTTAGGCCAAGTTCAGTGCATACATAATTCAGGTCACTCATGTATACACTACGACACATATGCAAGGGCAACGCGCGTGCCCTCAACCTACGCCTCCCTGCGTGTAACTGGTGTAATAAATATTATGTTAAGCATCTAGGAGACAGGTGATACTGTCACGTAGCGCTACGCAGAGACTAATAAGCACCCTGATAAATGTAACAATTTCCTAAGGCTGTTACTGAATTATTCCTGTAAAACTTATAACGAATCTGTTTGTACCCTCTTAACTGTTTTTATAACTTTATATGTATGTGTAGTAAACTAAGTAGAATTTAACGAACCAATGAGACCTACGTCTCCGTTGGATCGTTTAATTTCTTCAAAGAGCTTATCTTTTGTATGTCCTCAGTTACTTGCACGTATACACTCGCTGATTGAACTGCCAGCTATAAGTAAGCCACTACATACATCACAGACACCGCAACATGCCGGACTTATCAGTTGTAATGACATTTTAATGCCGCAATACAGATAGCCCGATAACATATCAATATTATATAATATTTATTGATTTGTGAACATTGTGCAACAATCGAAACGCCCTTGCAGTAATTTACAACATCACCAGGAGTCCAATCCTGATTGATAAAGCGAATACTATCAAAATCTAAAAGAAAATGTGTGCTGGGAGACGTCACAGAAGTGCAACTTCAATCGACATGTGAATAGTATTATAAAGAACACTCAAGACCTTGGAACTTGTCAGCCGTGTGTTGTATCTTCGTGTCTGTGTAAGATTCCATGCGGTCGTTTCTTGACACACTAAACGTTTACCCCCGGTGTATCAATAAGTTTTACTTAGAAAACTCTTTACATGGGCTTCATTCAGGGAATACACGTCGTATGTTCGAAAAATATTTTAGCTTGAAACTTGTTGGGGGAAAAATAGTTGCAGTCATCGAGGATGTTAATCAGTCACCACAGGGATACCACATAAACTTTCCTATTGCACAACCTAAACTTTCCTATTGCACAACCTAAACAGTATACCTTTCCTAATTATTTAAGGTGAGTGTACATGTGTATATGACAGATAGTTTCGCTCTCATAGACATAGTGACAGGATTTTATGTGACGGGATCGCGACCAAAATAAATTAACGAGACATGAGAACAGCTGGGCAGCTCGTATAAAACTTCGTTGCGATCAACTTTAAGTAATCCTTAAGCGATCTTCGATTAACTGACCGATGGATGAACAGGATCAATAGAATTCAAGCAGTCAAGCAGCTGCGTCAAATCCCTAGTGACACTAGATTAGAATGTTGGTCTACACTTTCTGTCGCAGAATGTAAGGCCTCGCATTCGATCCCCGGGTCAGACTCAGTATTTAGGATATTTCATTTTCTAATAACGCGAAGTCAGAAAATTTTGGTGTTGTACAGACACAAACCTGAGGTAGCTTGTGAGAGCCGTCGTACCTGTGATTTCTCTCCGGACGTATCACGTCCCATTGGCATGTGCCGTCCCATAGGAGCATGGCGTTTAATCAAAGCACAGGGTAGCATACGACCTACCATAACCATGAGTGACTACTGACGCCCGTTAACATCCGCAGGGTTATGGACACGCATTTCCCTACACGACAATGCTTCCAATATGCCATCAGATACTTCGAAATATGCAAGAAGCTCTACACCATAGTGCTCATTGTATGTGAGGGGTTCCTCGATCGTATCGTCGCAATTCGGCGGCAACACAGCAATGACATGACCTCTCACGATAGAGTGCACTTGTGACTGCATATTTGTGCACTATAATGTCTTGCGTGCCCACCATGGTTTAAGCCTTATCGTGGCGGTGGGGTTGAGTAGTTTACGGCGAACCCAGACACCTTGGGCGAACCTAACAAGCCCCCTCATGCTCTTTGTACCCTTGTCTCATAAGAGGGGGCTAAAGAGTAGGAAAAGGAAGCGCTTATGCGCACGGGGCACGGGACAAGGGTGGGACCACTACCCATTGCACTGTCCCAAAGTTCATTAACATTGGGGTTGTCACACCTCTGTGGAGGTGGTGTCTATCCCTCAGGGGATCGACTAGGTTTCGAGATGCCCTCATGATATATAATTCCGGGGCACCTTACCAAAGACGGCACTGATGACGGCGATGAGTGAGCTCCACACACTACTGGACCCCAGTCAGGGTCGGTGACGGCGCGTAAATGCGTCTCCCCGCATATACAAACTGGAAATGTCCTGCGTAGGTCGCCGTAGTCCAAATTCAGATTATTACGTAGAATGTGTGCGTACCGAGCGCGTACACAGTTTTATGTGTAAACACGGCCCGCAATATCAGTATAGGCACGTTCAGGCCGCGTGCATCGTGATAGTATCTGCTTATCGCCTGATCCGGCAACTTTGCGAGTAGTTTATTGACTTATTATACGCTAGATTATACCGGTGGATACCTTTAAGTATTATTTTATACACACGGTTCATCTAATTGGAAGTGATAACATATCTGTTGATATTTACATTCATCATCATCAGCCAGAAAACATCCACTGTCAGACCTGGGCATCTCTCCCAGCGTCGACGCAATCTTGTAATACGTTTGTATTGCTTTTTATAGTGCTAGAGTTCATTCCAGCCGAATTAGGCCGGCTCATCGGCGGAGGTACCTCTAGCTCACATGGTACCGGCGTAAAGTTGTCACTTTATGCTTGTATGATGTAGTGCAGGGGTGGCCAACCGGTGGTGTTAGTCTCGTAGACTAATCGATCGCGATAAGGACCGCGTATCCATATTGGCTCTAATGTATAACTTCAAAAAACATGCACTTGCTGGTTGATGACAAACCGCTTCCTCGGTAAAACTCGACCTTAGCTCAATTCAATTTGGCACCTCTGGCGTACTGTATATCCTGCCGTTCGTCAGTTTCTGTGATCCATTGAAATATTTTAGTTTGTATGTTTGTTTGAAAGCGCTAATTACTGGAACTAAAAGTTGGATTTGTAAAATTATCTTAGTGTGTGATAGCTACATTAATTAGGAGGGTTATAGGCTACACACATTACGTTACGATCACTATGGCCACGGAGTTACGCGAGCAAAACCGCGGGGCGCTGCTAATACTATTATAACAAAATAAGTGTCTGCGTTGTCAGTGCCGAGAAGCTTTAAAGCTTTGTGCTCTCAAAATTATTCGGAGCGTG
>JAFELO010001142.1:388645-400751 GCA_017140195.1 Eumaeus atala
AGTTGGCGTGAACATGCCCAGCAGTGCAAATTTTAATGGACAGCATTCATCAACTGTAATAGCCTTTAGCCTTTGTCTAAATAAAAAGTTTAATCAAGTACACACGCAAAGTAAGAAGTTAATCTTATGTTACAAACATAAGTTACAGCTGATAAGAGGATTCCGCATCTGGGTTATCTGATAATAATGCACGTATTATTATTATTATATTAATCTTCATAAAGCTTATCACGACGTAGTCCACACTTGGTGATAAGTAATTTATGGCATGTTATACGTCGTCATATCATATTTACATTAGAGAGTGTAGAAAGTTTTTAAATACAATAAAGGTCAATATTTGGTTCTTCAAACGACTCAAAAGGTCGGAAGAGGGAAGATTGGATGGATAACAAATCTGCATAACAATAATGTGGATGTCTACTGGCATTGTTAGTCTCTAAAATCCCTAACTGTTGTTTTGCCCCTTTTATGATAAAAAACGGATTTAATCTAAATTTATTTGTACAGAAAATATTTGTTTATATTATCTGTATAACAATTACACACAATAGTTACGCCAGCGCCCCCTTCTTCAAAGGTTCATGTTAGCGTCTAATAGAACGCGCCTCTTCAACATAACCCATGTACCGGGTAACGATGCCTTCTATTGTGTTCGAGAACAATGAGATGACAGCAATGTAAATTTACGTTCCCCAGAAGTACACGCCCTCATAGTCAGTGGTGGTCGTATAACTTGTGAGCATCAGCTTGTATTCGTTGCAGTTTACTGTTTAAGACATAATACAAGGCCCGTGGTATTAGAATTAGTCAAATCGTGTGAAATAGTAACGTTGAGCGTAACGCTTTACCGCGTTTTGTTTCGGACACCTCTTACTCGAGAATCATGTTCGTTCTTAAGGAGTTCCAGTCGCGTGTAGAAGCTGACGAACTCCGACACGCGACTGGAACTTTTTAAGACCAACCTTTCTCTTTAGTTG
Source organism: Eumaeus atala (assembly GCA_017140195.1). Classification (NCBI taxonomy): domain Eukaryota; kingdom Metazoa; phylum Arthropoda; class Insecta; order Lepidoptera; family Lycaenidae; genus Eumaeus; species Eumaeus atala. Next base: position 389,626 of record JAFELO010001142.1, read on the forward strand.
ACGTGGGGAAACGCATTTACGCGCCTTCACCGGCCCTGGGTGGGGTCCAGTGGCGAGTGGCGCACGCTACACATTATAGTGCCGAATACCACAAAAACAGTGGGGCAGTGCCCCGGAACAACAAACGCTCAGGACACCTTGACGGCTAGTCAGCCCCTGAAGGGACTGACGCCACCTCTACAGATGGGGTTGTCCCGCACCAGAGGACGACCCCACCGACTCGCCCCTTGCCCTATGCGCAAAGCTTTTGCTCTTTTGTCCCTTCTTATGACAGGTGTACAAACAGCGGCTCTTCTTCCTGCTCTTTAATCTCTTCTTCTCTAAGAAAGGTACAAGTAGCCGTCCAATTGGCTTCGCCCAGGGTGTCTCGGATCACCCCAGGGTTCTGAGCCCCACCGCCACGACAAGGCTGGAACCATGGTGGGGTCTTAAGACCAACCTAACTCACCTAACCACGAAGATATTATATAATTCAAAAAGGGTTGAGTTATTAAATTTCCATTTAAATTGTTATCATCGAAGGTGTTATTGCATTAGTTCGAGGACCGGCTGGCTCAGCTGGTAACGTAGCGGATAGTCCGCGTGCTAACGCAAGAGGTCGCGGGTTCGAATCCCGCCTGGGACATGGATGTTTATCTATGTATTGCATGTATTTTTATGATAAAAATCTTAAATATATACAAATTCTTAAAATTTATAACAATATTAAATACATTTCCATTGTCTTGTACCTGTACCACAAGACCTTACGGTACGTAGCACAGGTCTAGGCTAACGTAGTGTGATAAATCCACAGCATTATTGGTATTATAGTTTAAATGACAAGGTGGTTTGAAGGGACGGAAGATCCCCCACGGGGTCGCCATAGTAGATTATTACCCCTTTAAGACTATGAATTATGGTTCGTTCACTATCCCAAAAGATGTGATGTGCCGTTTGTGCGTATCCTTTACCTTCGGTCGAGTTGTCGGAGAGGGTACACATTGAATGTGTTCACACGATACCTCCCAATTATTATATCATGGTCCATGAAGTATGTAGTACATACATAATTATCATCAATTAACTAAACATACATCTAAATCAATTTATTGCCTGAATCGCGAGAGGCAGTGAGGGGGCGGAACGTAAATGTAATTTATGACTTTTAGAATTCTATTTTCTTAATTTCACGCATTAAATTACTTATGCTCATTGTACCGCGATAAAACGCATTAAGGTATTTCATTGTATTGGTACATTAATTACGATAAAATAAACGAGTGCACCTATTTATAATAGAGACGAAAGAAATTATATCATTAATTTTCCTTATAAAATATAATCCCTAATAAGAATAGATGGGTTGATCCACTGCTGATGTCACAAAATCTATAAAAAATCAAAATGTTTTATCCAAAATGACTACATACCACAGGTTACAGGAGCCCACACTACAGCCCCGAAGGAGAATGTTATTCCCATTCTGTGTTTCAATAAATTATTATACCAATAGTCTAGAACAATGTGAAAGGCGAACAACACCTCAAAGTCTCATTTCCATTCTTTAAAATGAAGACATCGAAAGTATACAATACTTAATAGTTACTTCGTGACTAATACAAATAGGAACTTATGAAGTATTCCTGGCGTAATTAGATGATAATATTATACATATATATTGACCGCATCTACCCGGTTCGTCCTTGTACGTTTCAGCGCAAACTGTCAGCGATAGGCGTAAAGTGTACGAACACGACGTGTTAATTAATGTACGAACAAATCCCAGACGGTATACAGTTTTTAATACTTCTGGAGGTCATCGGGTACAGTTGCAGGTATTTTATTCATAGCACAGCTTAGCTGGCATCCTATGTTCCTTACTGGATACCCGCTACTCCTTACGTTGTGGAATGCATTAACTATACCGTCGAGCACGGGGATGCTCGAGGGTTATGTGGGACTCGCAGCACCTTAAAAGGCCCTGAATACCCACTAAACTACCAACGTTGTTTTCTCTCGTTAGCTTGACAGCAGAGCCCGGAACGCGCTAGCATACATCCTGATACCCACTACCCTTGAGGAAGGGCTTATGTCGAAATCCTTCTGACTATGACCCGGGTAACCACCCTTTTTGGGGTCCAGGATATCTTGGCAACTGTCACAGTGCCCTAAAATGCACAGTTTGTGGCTAGGACTCTATTTGGCCGATTATACGCCTAGACAAGTTAACCCTAACACAACTAGGGATGTAGGTTCGATGTCCAACTCTAACTGGCCAATTATATAGGCAAGTTAATCTTAACATAACAAGGGCATGTAGACTCGATATCCGACTATAATTGGCCGATTATATAGGCAAGTTAATCCTAACATAAGAAGGGACAATAGGTACGATGTCCAACTTTAATTGGCCGATTATATAGGCAAGTTAATCCCTAACATAAGAAGGGACAATAGGTACGATGTCCAACTTTAATTGGCCGATTATATAGGCAAGTTAATCCAAACATAAGAAGGGACAGTAGGTACGATGTCCAACTTTATTTGGTCGATTATATAGGCAAGTTAATCCAAACATAAGAAGGGACAATAGGTTCGATGTCCAACTTTAATTGGTCCATTATATAGGCAAGTTAATCCAAACATAAGAAGGGACAATAGGTACGATGTCCAACTTTAATTGGTCGATTATATAGGCAAGTTAATCCAAACATAAGAAGGGACAATAGGTACGATGTCCAACTTTAATTGGTCGATTATATAGGCAAGTTAATCCAAACATAACAGGGAGCATGTACGTTCGATTTATCACTCCCTCTCGTAAAAGAATCAAGTCGGAACGACCGCATATTACAGCGCCACATTCCACGATCCCTATGTTCCTGCCTTGCCCCCTCCTCATTCGTTACTCTTCATACAAACACGCGGTTGCGAAGCCTCTCGACGCTTCGGGCAATACCTGATCTATCTGATCATGCTGTGTCAGTACTGGTCTTCTCCAGTACCTACACACTTCCACAATCGCTTTGTATATCTGTTTCGTTAAAGCTACGTCATCGCAACATATAAGACGAGAATTTCCCAGGACGCGTCGGTACGATTCAGCTGCAAAAAGCAACTACACTGCCACTTAACTGGGATACAGCGACAACGACACGTGGAGAATCAAACACAGCCGCAGGAAACAGCTAGTTATACACTAGGTATCTGCAAGATCCAACTGCGTAATAGTACACAATGTGTAGGTCATTTGACAATTCCCCTGATTGAACTAGATCGGCTAGGGACTGATTTGAATACTTGAACCTTGTACCATCTCTGCCATTGTTCTCTCATTGATATCCTGAATGGAAGTCAATTGACTTAAACACGACATTACATTTTCCCGACTACATATAATGTGTTTTGTTGGAGTTTAATAACTTAAGAAAAGTTAGGAGGTACGCGGTATGCCAAAAACGAGTTTTGTGAAACAGTAATTCTAAGAGTGAAGTTTTACCGCACTTAAGTCTTTTATTATTTACACTTTGACAACTCCGCCGATTGGACTAAATCGATTAGGGACTGATTTGAATTTTTTATATAATATAGAGGCAAAACGAACAATCGTTGTCATTATAGGACTACCGACGTCCATGGACGTTGTCCTCCTTTCCTTCTCCCCTCCAATGGGCCACCGGCATTCATTAACCGCACGAAACGCGACATCAAAGATATTCAAGGAATCAAGTCAATACGAGATAAAGAAAGAATATGTTCCTGGTTAGATGAATTGCGAGAGAATCGTACTGCATTGCTGCCAAATTGCGCCCGCACGAGGTCGAGGGAGTGAACGCCTCACTCACATGACACCGCTTCAAAGTAGCAGCTATAGTGTCGCGTTAGAGGCGGCTTGTGTGCTAGCTCCTGTAAATTTCATTCACACCTATCAACACCAGATAAATGTTGAGATACTACGCCGCGTGTAAAGTAAGATGAGTAGTGTGTATCGTATATCAAACCGCAGACCGCGTGGTAAATATTATTAATAGGTTCAGATAAGTCGAATAAGGATAAACTAAACAAGCTCTTTTAAATGAAACACTTAGGCTCATTGGAGAGGAGGAAAGGAGAGAATCGCATCTGCATGACAATAATGCGGACGGGCGTCGGTAGGCGTCAAAAGGCCCTCATAGCTCGTATATACAAAAAAAACCCACACTACAAAGAAACTTGCGGCGGCCCCTCGTCGTTTCCAAAAAATCAGAAGAAAATCGAGTAGAAGTTAATGTATTTATTTGCCTCTTTAGGCAAAGCGGTAATCTAGATAGGCATTAAAAAGGGATGGCAGATCAGGCGAGGCTCAGCCGTTATAGGCACGTAAATGTATGAGGTTTTTATTTGTTGAAATTTACTTGGAGGCGAAGGTTATGAAGCTTGTCTAAATAATATATAAAAAAAAAAAATTGACCCTCCAGTCATGAAAATAATAGTTAAGATGCATCTCCCGTCTACGGATGAGAGGGATCGGTCCACTCATCCGACCCCAAACCTAGTCTCATCGCCCGACGAGCACTTCCAGCAAGCCGATGAAGCTGTATTGGGCTTCCCTTCGATTCCACAGGTTAAGTTCAGGTACGAAAAAAAATCCATCATATAGCACCTGATCTAGTTTTAGCTGTAATGTGGAGCATTAGTAAATATATTTCCATTCTATTCCTAATTCACTATCTTTGCATTGTCTTGTTTCCTATATTCATCGTTCTCATATAAACACGCTGGCTTCGCACGAAGTGTTCGCACAGATTACTCTCCGCGACGCCGCAGACGGCCCGATCGATTCATGATAAGAGGCTGCCCTTGCTGTTTTCGTAAGGTCAAACTTTCTAGAGGCTTTCTGTTGCGCAATGTCAAACGAATGAATTTCGCAAGACCTTTTTAGTACATTTCAGAAGCCAAACAAACATTCTGATTTGTTTAATGATTACCGAGGTCAATAGACATCAGCATAAATGTTATGCAGACGCTTCTTTCCTGCAATAGGACTCAAACTCAAATTTCACGAAAGGTGACAGCATTGGTGAATCATGTGAGCGAGTTCTACCCATACACAATATGTTATATATAATATGTTCAGGGAAGGCCGCCTAAAACGTGAGTCGCTAGAGATAGCAAATATAGTACTCTCTGTCTGTCTTTTAATTAACTTCTCTCTGCTCAATGCGGATGAGAGATTAGATAGAGAAAGATAGAACTGCTTTCACATCTTATCTCGCCATTTTCCAAGACCGCCAGTCATCATCATATGGTATCTCTTATCAATCTATATCATCTCTATGGTTGTACCTCCCTGGTAATCTCTGCAGAATTCAACTACAATGCAGCGGGGTCTCTTATTGTAGTCAACGCATGAAGTCACGTGTTGGGTCATGATTTCAAAATCTTACCTCAGCTGCGCGCAGTAGAACTGATGCGGGATGGCCGTCAACACGCCCGCGCCGTCACCCGTGTCGTTGTCGCATGCACATGCACCGCGGTGCTCCATGCGCTTGGCGAGCACTTCCGCATCGCGCACGATCTGGACACAACAACATATTCTAAGTAGCCATCGTAAAGCACTTTGTAATGCTTTCGTAGTGTGAGTAGCGCAAGCGTACGTAATTTTAAATTTCATTGACTTATTCCAGTTTTTTTTGTTTGGAAGGACTAATTCGGCAAGCGATGCTATTGCATCCCCCATAGCAGTTAATTGGACTAGGTTGGAAATATTGAGGAAAATAGTTAAAATATAATGGACACAATCATTATTAGGAGCTAGTGATATCGGTCTTCCACAGCATAAATTAAGGTCCAAAAAAATAATTACAGACGCACTACCCTCCTATCGGGTCATCTAAACAGGCCTTAAATATCATGTTAGCGCGCGACGCCCGATATGCAGTGTAATGACTTCCCTCTCGTACAACAGTTTTAACAATCTATTTACTACAGAATAGCTAGCAATCAAGAAGTTAATGCCATACACGAAAGGCGTAACGACTGAAGTGCCAATTTCACGGCAGACTTGACTGTAATTAAGTATTAACTCGCGTATCGATCGGCCCCTTCAACTTGGACAACTGCAAGGGGAATTACGGCTGTTCCATTTCTTGTCTCTTGTCCATGTAAATTCATGTTTCATAATTTCATGCTAACATTTTGATGGCATATTCCCGAAGACAATTTTAAAATTGCAAAATAGAAAACAATAAAAAATGTGTCAGTTTCGACACGTACTGTAGTTTCCATGAACGAATATCATTCCGAAGTAAAAGGTAATCAATCGCTGTAAAGCGTTAAACTAGTGGCAAGCTCGATCGCTGTTTCACACGATTTCACCCCTCATTTTTTTTTCATACCGCGTACTATGTATCGTTTCCTAAGGAGCAAACTCCAATTGTTGAAACAGTTCCTCATGCTTACGTGAAAGGTTAGACGTAATTGGGCCACCCCTGCGTTATGCAAATGTCAGGAAACAATATTGATCATTCATTTGTTTTACGTTTAAAACCAAACTTTTGAACAAACTACCTCTCTTTACATGCCAGCCTTTACATTATGTAACAAAAACTTCTTGCCAACAGATTTCTCAGATCATTAAATCTTTGAGATACTTGCACAAAATGCAGTATAATATGACCTAGGGACCCGCACAATTTTATAATACTGTATGATTTTCCTCCTATTGAAATATTTTTTTACAGCACTACAAGGTTATTCAGACCCCATTAATTACATAATATGCTCTTAATTTGTTTTCTTAGTACATTTTTATTCATAGTTTCCTACTAGGAAACTATGAATAAAAATGATCTTAATTTATAAAAATGGATGCTTGTGATGACAAGTTCAGTACTAAGGTATCAAGATCACTATGTAATGAGGATAAATGTGGCTTTTCTCCTAAGGAAGACATCTTATATTGTTAACATTTTGTGAAGAAAAGCCCGTCACTAGTAAAATGCCTACAGGAAGTAGTAACCAAATATTTCTTTGTATGTGAGATAACATATCATTATATGTGATGCCTTATGGTGAGGGACACCTATCATTGTACAGTCTACACTATTGTATATCCTGCTTTATTTCTTTATGGTACACAAGAGTTTCTATGACTCAACGCACATGAACATTCGCATTATTATCGTGCAGATGCGTTGCCCTCATTTAGTCCTCTCCAATGGGCCTAAGTGTTTTATTTGAAAGAGCTTATTTTGTGTATCCGTACTTTAGTTATCTGAACTTATTACTAATATTCAGCTACCATGGTCTGTGGTTAGATGTATGATATACAACACTCGTGTTACTTTACAGAACACCCTGCTCCTCCCAGCTCAATCAGCTGCAATGCTGAATGGTACTACCTCTTACTAAAAATTTTTGTACTCTTCTTGATTATCTAAATCTTGCTACTTCATAATATTTGCTAAGATCACACCTTATTCTTTTAGTCCTTAAAGAGTGAAAGGAGATGTAGCAAATGATAACATACCTTATGACTATGTTTTCCATCAATAGCAACTACAAATCCAACACCGCATGCCTCATGCTCGTTCTGTGGGTCGTATAAGCCTTGCTTGGATGGGCCTTCCCACTCCATTCCTGAAATTAAACATTTTTAAACAAATCGTGTGCAAAATGTTAGAAGGTAAGCTAACCTAATCAGTTTTTGTACAGATTATTTTGTTTTGCAGTTTCAAACTGCTATAATCATCAACATTGTCATTTCAAAGATGGGATGAAAAACATTTCAAAACAAACAGTTCTTTAAAAATAATCAGGTTATTGAACTCATTTAATTGATAACATATTTATAATTAAAATATGATCTATCTATTTTAAGGTACAAGAAGGCCATGTTACCATGACCTACAAACCAGATTACAATGCAAATAATATTCATTTCATTGGAAAGTATTGCACAATAATTCCGAGATAAAAACTCTCTAGAAGCTGAGTACATGGTTACTTTCATGTATCAAAAAATCTCATTTCACTATGTTCTATAAAATTGAAGTTGGTAAGAATGGAAATGGTTACAACAAATCTAAAGCTAAGAAATATGTGTACACAATAGCTTCTGTATACATAATCTATAGAACTAGTAGTTCTCAGTAGACATAACTCTTCGACACAACTGAGACTATATTGAATAAACAAAATCCAGTAAGAAACTAAAATGGCATCATCTAAAATAGCCCTATCAATAGATTCGTATTTTTCTCCCTTTCATTGACAAAGTTAGAGTTCAAAAGTCATCAATTAGAAACATAATTGCAAATTTATTTATCATCTCATTTGTAAGTTAGATGGCAGTTTGTAAATGTATTCTTGACCAAATATTGTCATTGATAAATAACAACACATCTTCACCCTCACTTTTCGATCTACGCAATAGGAAAAGAATTGAGTGTCGTATGGGAATACTATCATAACATCCAAAATTAAATGTCTTTGAAATAGGATACCGTTTAGTCAGGATAGTGGGGTTCTACAATGAGTATTTTGAGGGGAATCTAAATTGATGATGCAAGATATTATATTATATTGTGAATAGAGCTAAGAAATGCCAAACTAATTTAATAGTTATTGTAAACCGATGAAAACCATAGATACAACTTTTTCCATATATCAATAATAGACTTGTTATTTTTTGTTTATTATGCTTGTTTAAACTGCGCATTTACATGGCAGAATGTGGAATGAGCGAGTAAATAAAAATGTTCTAATACTAATTTAGGTAAATATACGGGAAGTTAAAGATTATTCAGTATTTTAGTTTTACACACGTGTACAAATAACCGGAGATGCACGACAGCAAAAATAACAAGTGTTTTCTTTTACCTTAGTAGTATTTATGTTATAAGGAATAACTACTAGCGTACTCAACTATCAATAGTTCACACTTTCACAGTTAACTATAATGTTCTCAACTATAACGATTGTAAGAAAATTGCAAATTAGGACAAAAAAGCCGGCGATTAGTAGTGACGCTCTGCAGTCGACTACAATAGCCGGTATTCCGCGATAGACTAATGCGGTGAATATATTGAATAGCGGAAAATGAGGGATAGGTGGGGGGAATGAAAATTGACATTACAAATGAGTAAGACTGAATGAAAGAATGATTCGTTTTTGCGCAAGATGATTGGCCAATGATGCTGCAGTGTTGCTAGGTGTTAATATCGAATTGACCTGTAATTATAGTCGACTTTTAAAAACGGAGAAATTTAATTTGTAAAATATTCAATAAATATTTAAATGCTACATAATTTATCCAATAAACTATTGACATAAAGGCAAAACTTTTTGTATTGTTCTTGTAAATGTATGATAAAGAATATTTCCATTGTAGTGGTTTGTTAATATGTACTTATAGCGACACACGTGTATTAACTTAAGCGACACACGTGTATTAACTATAATAATTTAAGCTAAGTAAACACGTTCAATTGTGGTGGCGTGGATAAGTATAATCGAGCTCGTTTATTGTTTGGCTTATTACAGGAGGCCAGCCTCATCGCCCCTCCCTCTGACGGGAGGGGTTCGATTCGCGCCCGAAAAACAACGTAAGACGTGATCAGGATTTAATTTATTATTAGAGCTTTCTATGTATTCATATCTCGATAATCTACCTATTGATAATCTACTCTATCGAACCCGGGTTCATATCCGTAAGCGGTGTGTGAGTTTGTCATTCTGTCATTCATATGTTATATCTGTGTTACTATATGTAAGGTTTCGTTCCTCGATCAGTACGAGTGGTGTACATGATATCGGTTCTAGCAGGAGAAATGCATTTACGCACAATCCAGCCGACCCAAGGGGGCCTAAGTGTGTGTCGTGAAGCGATAGCTACTACCATATATACAAAAAAACGCCATCATATATATATATGTATATATATATATATATATATATATATATAATGCATTATTTTGTTCCTTAAAAAACAGTGTACATCGAACTAAAAACTAGGAAACACAAAAAGGGCGGTCTTACCGCTATAAGCGGTCTCTTCCAGACAACTAATATCAAGAAGCGATATGTTCCTAATAAGGGTAGTTGACACAAGCCTACTGAAAGCATTTTCAGCCTACCTAAAACTATATGCTTATTTAAATACATGCAACACTGGATATGATAATAAATACACTAATACAGATAAGAATAATATACATATTATATATATCGATAAATACATACTAAATACATAAATATATATATATATATATATATAAAGAAACCGGCATGTATGCCACAAGGTTTAATGGATGTTATGTAATGCCATCTATTGTCTAGATCGTTTCGTTTCCCTCTGAAGCTTTACTGAACCCACACAAGATGTCGCTATTGTGTAAATTCAAACAATAGCAAAATAACAAATTTTGTGATCATGTTATGAAAAACATGTAATACAGGATTTTGATATTTCAACCACTTAATTTATAGATGATTACTTTTTTTTTTGTTCGACTGTGCAACGCAAAAGAGTATTAGAACATTCTTGATACTTGTCTGTGGCAAAATCTAGCGACGTAATAAACCCCTTGCCTGTACGCGGCCTACACCAACGACATCCCCACACTCAATGATCCTTCGGGAGAGGGTGAGGTGGACGTCATGCTCGCGCTGTTCGCTGACGACAGACAGACGACGATACGTTACCTCGTTCCGAAAACCGGAGCTCGCAACTGGGCGCATGCAGCGCATGCTGGATCGGTTGCCGGAGTGGCTCGACAGGTGGCCCATGTCCGTCGACGTGGATAAGACGACGGCGCTATATGTCAGCAAGAGGCGCTCCATGCCGGGGATGTGTCTTGGGAATCCCCAGTCGTGTATCTCGGATGCAGTATGTATCGCGCGCTGCGGATGGTCTCGCAGATAGACCGAGCGGTCAACCAGGCGAGAATAGCCCGCGCTTTGCTGTGGCCGGTACTAGCGTCCGGACTTCCTACATGGACGAAACTGGGGATTTACAAGACATATATCCGGGAACGCCTCACTTACGCCGCCCCCGCATGGTACGCGCTAATCTCCCAGGCCCAGCGGAAAGGCCTGCAAGCCCAGCAAAATATATCCCTACGGGTCATCACGGGTGCCGGTCGCTACGTCCGCAATGATGT
>JAFELO010001142.1:415140-483156 GCA_017140195.1 Eumaeus atala
ACACTAAATCCTGTCTGTTCACGGTGGATTGGTGCAAACCACATGTAAATCCGTCCAGTAATTTTGAGACAATCGATCACATACCGATTCGCCGGCCCTAGGTGGGGTCCGGTGGTGTGTGGGACGCGCGGCACATGATAGTGCCAAAAACCCACAAAAACCAGTGTCATCATTGCCGCCTTTGGTGAGGTGCCCCGGAACAACAATCCTCAGGGCACCTCGACGGCTAGCCCCCTAAGGGCCCCTCTTCTTATAAGAGGGGCACCGAGAGCGATTCCTCCTCCTGATCTTTAAGCCCCTGATCTTCTTGAGGGGTGCAAAGATCCCCCTCGGTTGAATTGGCTTCGCCTGAGTTCACCCCAGGCTACCAAGCCCCACCGCCACGAGAAGGCTTCAACCATGGTGGGGACGATAGCCTAGTCTGTGGTGAGCACCGTAAGGACTTGTGTTACAGGTACCAGACAACGGAAATATAATAAATTTAAGAAATGTTATATATTTAAGTATGTATTTCATTTACGTGGGGGGTATTCAAACCCGCGACCGCTAGCGTAGCCGCCACGTCACCATCTGCGCCAACAGTCGACATGAATATTATCCATACTAATAACATAAAACTGAAGAGTTTGTTTGTTTGCTTGCTCAGGAACTACTAGCCCGAATTTTAAAATACTGTTTGCGTTGAATAGTCCATTTATCCAGAAATGCTATATACCATGACGCTACGATTAGTAGTGCCGGAGATAAGCGGGCGAAACCGCGTGGTAATGCTTGTATACAATACAACGTGATTATTACTCACACTTGATTTTGATGTTAATTCAGACCTCAATTGATATCAATTCTAACAAAAGCATAACATTATTTAACATGTTAGAACAATAACAAATGACACATTTCCGTCATCAACAAAAACACCACCAAGATCGCCGTCGTCACTGATTAGGAGAGCATAGCCTAGTCATCACCGTAAGTTTGACTGTCTTGACAGCCTTTAGACTATTGACGGGACTGCCAAAAGCAAACTAGGCTGAGGTCGTCCTTGCACATCACCGTTGCAGTCTGATGCCCACCACGTAGTAGGTTATGGCACCTCATAGTATATAACGGCATCACATAGTTGGTGATTAGAATGATAAATTAATACGTGTTTTGTAATGTCCCAGCTGAATTTCGGTTCCAGCGACCATCTCTATAGAGACCAGTCAGACGCGCGGTAGGTGTTATAGTGCACCATTGTGTGAGGTGATAGAAGGGTACTTTCTATTCCCTCATTCTTATTCTTCTATTCCGATAGAATGAAAATCCAATACGACCAGAGGTAGCAGGGGCAGGATCGACGGTTTAACGTGCTAAGACCGCCAACTTTCAGACTACATTTTTTGAAATTGTTAAATCCCAATAGCACGTTTTTTTGTGTGGTGCGGTATTCGAAACCGCAACCTCACACCTGTGTCCGAACACACTCACCAGGAGGCCACGAGGCCACGGAGCAACATGATATTGAAATGTAATGAGATGAATATGTCACTTCATCCCTCTATGTCGTGACGCATTTTCGTTGCGTCAAATATCACATCACAATGATCACAGAGTAACTTTAAGCGTCTCTAAAGTAAAGTAAAGTAAAGTAAAGTAAAGTAAAGTAAAGTAAAGTAAAGTAAAGTAAAGTAAATGTTTTCCTCGTTTGTCTGTACTGAGCGAGTCTTATAAGTGCTTAACTGTATACGTAGTTGCTTAGTAAATACAGGCACTAGTTACTAGGTACTTACGCCTGTGACTAACGGCAGGTTTCGAGGTCAGTTAGATTTCGAGTGTCTAATATATACTTACGGCCGTTATCGAGTATTCTACCAAGCTAGACTTTGACTACACTTTAACACAAGTTTTTATTTCTATTATACCATTTGGAGCCCTTTAATGATTATCGACGCCCATGTTGTTTATGGGCGGCGGTAGTTACCTGCCACCTGCTCGTTTGCCCCTTATCCTATAAAAAAATAAAGAAATAAACGTCAGTATTTGTACTAAGTCTATATGTTGTCCTCCTTTTCTCATCCCCTCCATTAGGACAGATATGTAGGAATATAGTGGCCTCTATAATTGGTCTGATGCTATTTTGAACCCTAAATACACAATATTAAAACAAGTGAAGTATATATTTGATTTTATATAAAAGCTTTTTTATAAAAAAGATCATCTATTATATAAAAAGATATGTGTGGGACACAGAATAGAAGTGAAACTTCAACGTACAAGTGAACGGTACTTTAAACAACATTCAGGGCCAAGAAACTTGCCAGCGACGTATCATCGTTTGGGTGATGTAAACTCCACAAGGACGTTACTTTTTTCGTGACAGAAAAAACGTAACACCCCTCGTGTATAAAGAAGTTTCACTTGAGAAACAAGTGCACCAACTCGATCTGGGAGACGTTACCCATCCGAGAGAGGGAGAAGGGAAACACGTGTGCGTAAAAATATGCATATATATATGGGCATTGGTAGACACGGAAGCACTTCCAACTGTGGACATCTTCTGGCTGCTGCTGATAATGATTATGTTAAACAACGTATAGAGAGGACACTATGGGATGCGTTTTAGTTCCTACGAGCAAAGTTGAGCGTCATCAGCGGTTTCGACGGTATTTAAAGCTATTTTGTGTGAATTGCTTGGGATGATAGGCTAAGGTCCCATTCGCACTAGAGATTTATTATTGCGAGTCAAAAACAATCGTTGATAAGGAACATATAGACGACTTAAAAAAGCGCCGGCGTGTGAATGGATGATTGGCCCAGGATACTTCTATTTAACCTGTGTACTATTACTAATGGCGGCGCTAATGCCCTCGCCCCTACAGTTCGTCGGATCTATTGAAGACTTTTGTCCTTTGCTTAGGCCCACGATATGTGGTTCGTTTAATGCATCAATTTTTTTTCGCTTGAGGGGGAATTATTACAGATTACTTAATAGAGATCTTCACCTTTTTCACACTATCTGCCAGCCAGCCGCCACTTCACACCAGTTTTATGTTAGCAAGAGGTACCACCCCGGTCGTGCGAGCCATACTGCGAATTGCGAAGCCAGTGTTTCTTACAAAACTTGATCGGTTACGTACAACAAATCAAGCGGAGAGAGGAAACTTTAACGGTACGTAAACTAGTGACGGTTTGCGAAACACTGTTGCACTATCGAGAGGAAGCCATTAGGCGTAATATGTTTGACCGACTTAGAAGCAAGCGAGGTGCATCGTTCAACCACACAATGCATATTGTCATCAAAGTGAAAATGAGCTATTGCTAAATATAGCTAGGTAGAGTTTAACCAAAAAAGAAATCTTGCCATTATTATAAATGAGAAAGTTTGTATGTTCGTTTTTGTTGCGCAAAAACTACTGAATAGATTTTAATGAAATTTGGCACAGATGGATTACTTGGAAAAACATAAGAATTATGTTTTATCCGGAAAAAAGTAATCCCTGGGATAGATATTAATCGTGAAACCGCGAAACATATGCTCCACGAATGTGATTCACTATTCAATATGCTGGTGATCATGTGAATCACTAAGAGGTGACTGAAACGTCAGTATCTGTGAGGACATTGAGGACTTTACTTATTTAGAGGATTGCGATAATATATGAGTGATTTGATAACAACGGGTTAGGGTGATTGTTGTATTTTATTTTATAGTGTGGGGGACAAACGAGTTCTCAAAGCCTTTTTCTGACTACTGACGCTCATGAACATGAGCATAATTTCAATTCCAATGCGTTGCCCTCATTTTCATACCCCGAATGGGCCACCGGCTGCTCAAAATCCGGACATCATCATCTTGTGAGCGAGAGGTATCTCCCCGGTCGCGCCGGCCCACTTCCGCTGCAATGCAGCATGGCACTATCTCTTACTAACTAGTATCGTAGCCAAATCAGCTGGGAGTGGCTAGGGAAGTGCGCCAGTAATGTAACGGTAGTAAAAGAACCGGCCAAGTGTGAGTCGTACCCGCACACCCGGGGCTAGCACACCAAGGGACCTCCCTTTCCAAGGGGAGGTACGGGTGTTACAGCGCAAATAATCTGACAAACTTATTCATGCATTAAATTTGTATTGGTCTTTTCAGCGGTACAACTGTAAAATCCAGTTTAGATTATTTGTTGATATAGCGCCAATATAAATACATCTGTGAATTTCGACTGTCTAGTTGTCACGGTTCATGAGATACAGCCTGGTGACTGACAGACGGACAGCGGAGTCTTACTAATAGGGTCCCGTTTTCACTCTTTCGGAATGGAACTTTCAAATGAAGTTCCAGAGTTTATTTGACGTACGTGTAAGACAAAAGCTCACCGGCACACACAAACTCAAAATTAGATATGAAACAACATCATCAGATGTAGTTTCATATCTAATGTGGCATTGATGCAATGCAGCTAAACTAGCCCAGCCAGTCTTCAAGCTGGTGTTACGTGACACAGGTATCACGTAACACCAGTTTGAAGGGTCATTTACTCTGATCAATCATTTCACATAAAAACTATCATGAAATTCATATTACTGACATGATGAAGTTAAAGGTAAATCCGGGATAAAAGAAATGCAAATGTGAGCGTCGCTCGTCACCTGCCAACTTTAACGAGCCGCTAGTTAATTATGCAACAAAAAAACCACATTTCACAATGAAGTCTCACCTTCTCAACTTAGACAGGTCACCATTTCTAAAGGTTGCATGAGACTGTACCGTTAGCTGTAAAGTGAAGACTAGAGTTGCACAATTGTTGTTTGTTACGTGTGGCGGAAAGTAACTCATCCGAACCGGTTTAGCCCGCAACTAGGTTCCAACGCTAAACCATGCGGCTAACCGCTTTTGACTGACTCTCAAAGGGCTGTTTTTATGTGGGGCAATGGTATAGTTGACTACATACGCCCACAATAAAAATCCGGCATAATTGTTAAGCAGATGGGCTGCCGTCATACCCTCCTGCCCTCCAATTGACCACCGGCTACTTGCGAACCGCACGAAATGCATAACATAGCCACTGTCTGCATTAGAGGAAGGAACTAGCGACCTTAGCATATCTATATAATAATTATGCAGATGTTTATGGGTATCAGTAGTCATTAAAATGCGTGTCCTCCTTTACTATAAAATTATATATTTTTTTATTGACTTTTTCGGAGGCAACTACTACTGCCGGCGAGCATCGCCGTCACATTGCGCTCGGCCCTACAGTTTAAGCGAACAGGTCTAGCGGACTTTTGTGATTTCTAGTTTAGGGAGGCGAAAGGGGGCAGATCTCCCTTTCTTCCCGTGGATGGGAAGAGATGCACCGTGCTTATTTGGGGCGTACCCTATAGTAATTCTTTTTGGGGCCCAAAGCAGGCCGTCTCCCCCAGACGGCCTACTTCCCACACTAGTGGGGGGCGCGCACACGATGCCGTTTATGAACTTCCTGTGATGGGGGTTTTGTTTCGCGCTCGAATAAGATAAATGTCATATTTTAATTTATTGTTAGAGCTCTCTAATGATCGCGTTGGTTTGTTCTTTTAATTAAACTAATCTCTTCTAATGGATATCACGTATTAACATAGTGGTTGCATTGCAACTGAATCTTGTTGCGCGACCGGGTCCCTGTGAGTTTAATGAGATACGCGCTAGACACTGTGAGACGTTACGTATGCAGCCAAATATAAACTTTGGCTTTCTATTATGAGTTATGATGAGATTTGACGCTTGCTGTACCACTCTTACTTCTTTCATATCTCTTTACTAATGAGCTTTGTAACCTAATTCGCGGTATATTTAAGTATTTTTATTCCCGTTTCGGGTGTTTCACAGCTATCATGGTTACTGGTGGACTGAGGCGGCAAATGTTACGATGTCATAAGTTAGTGTGTGCTATATGAATCTATATGTCATTATTGTATAACATGACGGCAGCTCTTCTTATCAATCATCAGGGTTTTCTTACCTGAACGGTTTTCAACTCGTCTAACGGTGGCGACACCGATTCGTTCACATCATTTCATCAGTTGTGCGACGGTCACAATGACATTTTAGTCTTTCGTACTTGGTATTACTTTTACTCTGGATACCACATAGCACCAGGATTGTGAGGAAATCACAATTATTAACTGAGTGGTAACCCTTTGGGGATTGACATTGGTTGTAATTTTTCTACTTTAATTGTAATTAAATTTAAATGTTTTTATTATTATTTTTATTTTTGCTGCTTATCTTCTTGTAAGGTCACGTTCATACTCGTAAATATGTTCATTGTCTTGCTATTTTATGTTTTGTGCCGTAAATATTAATGTCATATGTTTTACTAAACAATATTTTTACTAGTGTTAATGTGTAACAGTGTATTTACGTTTACATCCTCAATAAATGTCTCTTTCTTTTTTTCTATATAAGCATACTGTACCACAAGAATAAATTATAATCGGAATTGTAAAACACTTATAAATAAACTCGGATAAAACATTTTGAAGTCGCATTTAACCAATGAAAAATCTGAGGAGGTTCTCCATTGTGTTCAAAATGGACTAGTCGAAACTACATATCACTCGTATACATATACATTTTATACTGTAAAACTATTTATTAATGATTTCAATAACTTTTATCATTTCTAGAAATCAAGAGCTAGTCGAACTGATGTCTTCAGCAGTCCGAGATTTAGCAGAATCCGAGTTTCTGGGTGAACGTGACGAGCAGAACAACCCGCTGCCATCGAGGCCGCTGCCGGAAGACCAGAGGGAACAGGCATCAGGTACAAAAAATGTCGTTGGTTTTGTTGGGAACTGAATGCGTTGGTCGACGACTAGGCTGACGAGCCTATCAGTTAAATGAAGCCATGGTGCAAAGTTTGGCGCAGATTCCATGCCTTAGCGATAGCTAAGATATACAGTATCCTGTCCTGTAAGATATACAGTATTCTTAGCGATACCTAAGATACACAGTATCCTATCCTGTAAGATATATAGTATTCTTAGCGATAGTTAAGATATACAGTATCCTGTCCTGTAAGATATACAGTATTCTTAGCGATACCTAAGATACGCAGTATCCTATCCTGTAAGATATATAGTATTCTTAGTGATAGTTAAGATATACAGTATCCTGTCCTGTAATATATACAGTATTCTTAGCGATAGCTAAGATATAAAGTATCCTGTCCTGTAAGGTATACAGTATTCTTAGCGATAGCTAAGATATACAGGATACTGTATACATTTAATGTACGTGGTTTAGCATTTGCAGTAGACCAGCTGCAAATATAAAATCATCGTAGGGCATATATTCTCTTAAGGCTAAAGGGCGAAAACTGGAATTTAAGGATAATAATATGCTCCTTAGTATCTTTCTTTTTCTCTTCTTATCACAGAGATCAAAGATGGACCTCTTGATTCGTTGTCAATATTTAACTAAAGAAGTTCCAAGCACGACGAATCTATACTGACAATATAAGGCCGAAGAAATTGTTAATTTGAACGCACTAATCACAAGAAATACTAGCTCGAATTAAAAAATCCTTATTGTGTTGAGTAGTCCATCCAGCGAGGATTACTATACACTACGCCTAATAGGATCAAAGTTACGCAAATAAAACCGTGAGTAGTTGAGTGTCGAATATTAAAGCTATTTTTCTTCTCACAATTTAGAGTCGTATTCGTTAGGTACAATAATAATGATGATGATGATACGAATTCTAACAATATTGATAACATCAATTGTAGCTAAAATTATCAATTATCAATCGATAAAAAAATACGTTTCTAATATCAAAACAAACTTCTAAGGAATCTTTAAAGCAAATTCCCTGTATTTACTTGACAGCAATAAGGTAATCAGTTTGAGCTAATATGTGAACACGCTTGGATCCGCTTCACTAAAATAACATGTAATCTTGAACACGCATGTATAATGTACGCCGTTAAGGCAGGCGGTGGATATATTTAGTACAGCATTGGAGTTCAGCAAGGTACTATTATGGCTCCGTGAGTTTATTACAGTTACATAGGTGCGTGAAGGCTATAGATATGCTTTTTCGGTTGAAATTAAATTAGTAGTCTACTTTTACAACTACTTTCAAAGTTAAATCAGGATGTAGTATAATAGGAAAGTCAAATACTATACTTGGAACCTGCGTTATATATAAATTGCATATAATGATAATAATTTAATAATCATTGTCAAATTCTAAATAATTATTTCATTTTACTTCATCAGACTTTATTGTTAAGTTTCTTACTGTAAATTCGTCATCACAAACATTTTCTCGAAGCATTACCATAATTATGATGAAAACTTTAATTGTAAGAACGTATTAATTAACCTAGATGAGAAATGATTCGACAAAAAGATCTAGATAATCAGGCTTACTCACGTCTGTTGGAAAATGTAATTTCATAATAAACTCACGTACATTTCTCGGCATCGAGACATACATCATTTCTAATGCGTACTATAGTAATCCTAATCGGCTTGTATTGTCGATGTTGTAGAACCAACACGAGATCTTTGTCCGTTAGATTGTCAATACAAGGCAGGAAATACAAAGTCAACATTTAAGTGTGTTAGTGTTATGCGAACAAAATCTAAATAGATTGTTGTTCGATTTTTAATTTGGAATCGTTACGAGCATAAGGAACTGTGCTGGCGACCTGAATGCACGCGGGCCGCTCGTGTATCGAATGCGTAACAATATTCGTAACGCCCAGCACATACTAATGCTGTGTGAAGAACAGTTTTCACGTACGCAGGAATGTTATCATCAACTATTTTATACAAGGAAAATTAATCGGATCCGCATTTTTAAAGTTGAAGAGGTAAACGCGCTGTTGTAGGATTTGACCCCTTTTTTTTTAAGTAAATAATTTGTCCCCCACAAACGAGAAATCGGAGCCTTTCAACGTCAACGACAACCGACGCCCATGAACACCAGCATACTTATGCCGATGCATTGCCCTCACCTTTTTCGATTTGTGAGTAGCCGGTGGCCCAAGGGGGGTCCCCCCTCGCTACACCGTAGGTGTTACTTTACGGCGGTATTAAGTGAGCGAGAGGTACCTCCCCGGTCGTGCCGGCCCAATTCAGTTTCAATTCAATGTAAGGTGCATGAAACTACCTCCTCCTATGCAGCATGGCGCTACCTCGGATATAAGGATGCAAATGAACATACGCATAATAGTTACGGTTATCCCTCTTTACTTCTTCCTCTCCGATAGGCCACCAAAAAAGGCAAACCACACGAAGCGACAGCACAGTAGTCACTGGAGGCGGTATCATGTAAGCGAGAGGTACCTCCCTGGTTGTGCCAGCCTAATTCGCTGCAATTACTCAATGAAATATAATACAGTGAGAGCTTACGGTACTCCATTTTTGTACACAAGTCTCAAATATATCTGAGTCAGATTCCCTTGCGAGGATTTTCCACTTAGTAATATTTATGAGCAGGCCACAATGCTCGCAGAAGCGTTGGGGAAGAAAGGTTCTCGAGTGGCGGCCCCGCACCGGAAGACAGGGACGCCCTCCTGCCCGATGGACTGATGACTTGTTTTCGGCGGCGGGGAGCCACTTAATGGAAATGGCTCGTGACCGTGGCCATAGGCGCTCTATGGGGGAGGCCTATGTCCAGCAGTGGACGTTTTCCGCCTGATGATGATGATGAAGAATATTTCCACATACCACTAATCTCGTAACATCTATGACGGTTACATAATTCAGTTTTCTCTGCACATTGCTAACGACATTTCGCCAGATGCAAATGTTAGCGTGTTTCACCGCTACTTCCTACTGCTCATTATCACTTTGTTATCACTATTCGCTACAAAAGGACTGTCGGTATCGGCACACTAAACTGTCCCCTTTAACGGGAGCTGTATAAAAAAAAGTAAAATCAATTCATAAAAGTTTCGAAAATTTCAAAAACCTGTAATATGAAAGTACTTAAACAAATTAAAAAAGAATATGCAATACTAAAATCAAAACATCCTTTTGACTCTTTTGCCAAGTATTATCCATCTTTTTTCTGTATTGAAATCGTTGGACTCTGGTGCTGTAATTGATATATAAAAGTATTTATGCAATTTGAAATCGAAATAAGCATTGGGCAGGTTTCATATGCCATTCGGGACACCCCTGAGAGATGAAACCAAGTGAACGAAGTATTCTTTTGTAGTAACTGGTTGCCGGTTGTATAACTGTCCGTTTCGTGATCGCTGCCCTCTCGTGCCCGATAAAGTGTGCCAACGCTCATCGAGCATTATAATTGATTCTAACATCGCTGCAATATTCATAATGACTTGGTAATTGATGTGACGATCTAACAGAATGTTCTGGGAATATTTATACAGTTGTCATGTAGTTGCAAAGTTTTTAGTAAGACAGTGCAATGCAGCCAAATAGAAGCGGCACATGAGAGAGAGAGGGGGGGGGGGGGTAGTTAAAATCAATTCAGCGGTAAATTTTTCTCCTTAATTACTTAAACCACACTAAAGAATTGTGTCTTAAGTTTACCTCAATGTTATACAATAAGCTATTTTAATAGATTTTATTGCGATTTATTTGTTAAATAATAAACCCGACGTTTCAGAAGCTTTACAGCAACCGTGGTCACGATGAACTGAAACGTCCAGATGTTAAAAAAATACTTCTTTTATTTTAATTTATTAAAACCGTAGACAACAGTTTTCGAAATTCTGTCCACCCGTGACGATGGTTGCTGTAGGGCTGAAACGTCCGGACTTATTAAATAATTAATAAACCACGATAAAAATAGTTTTATTGTGACACACTACATAACTTCTCAATAATATTTATAAAGTCTTGTACCAATAATAAATCATTTCTGTAACTTCTGACGTACACATAAATCCGCACAATTACAGGCCATGTAGATGTGTGTGCCCCCATCACACAGATTACTGGACTCTCACAGACCACACCCACGTGCTTTCCGTAGACACTGGCTTTAGATTGTGGCTATGCGAGAATAGTGGAACAGTCAGTGAAATTGCTGCGTTGCAGCAGAACCGAGTAGGCACGATCGGGACGTACCTATTGCTTCTTTGAGTAGCCGTTGGACAATGGAGAGGAATGGGGTGAAGGAGTCCAGAGCGGCCGCATTACCTTGTGGGGATATTTATGGCTTTGGCAGTCGCTGAATGTTTGGATGGTCAGGGTTATGGTGGAATCGGTAGTAAAATAACGACGTTGGAAAAGAGATTTATATGAGGTCCTTGGATGTGAAATTGGTGTTTTGTATGGGAGGAACAAATAGCCGAATATTTTTTAATATAATGTATTTAATTAGTCGAAGTATGAATTATTGTTTTCTGTGCATGTTTGACATCTCATAGGCAGCTCATTGATCCCTTTACTAATAAAATCCGTCGGTCGGGAACCAATGGAGGATGTCTTAGACTTTCCAACTGAAGATCTTCTGACTTGGAACCAACTGTTGCGCAGTGTGTGGTCCAGCGTTGTCATGAACCAGCAGTGGCGTGGAGCGATTGACCAGCCTAGCTTGTGCAGCCGCTAGCTCTTCCATCATGGTTTGCAATTGCTGACAATAGACGTCAGCCGTAATAGTCTGGCCAGATTTGAGAAAACTGTAATGAACAATTCCGGTACTAGTCCACCAAACGCTTACAAATAAATTATTTGAGGTTAATTTTCGCTTGGGGTAGAATTTGGCTGGCTGGCCAGGATTCAACCATGCTGTGCTGAGCGCTTCCGATTACCGTAAAGAATCATTTTTCACAGATAATGTTCGGTTTAAAATACCTTCATGATTGTGCCGGTTTAGGAGTGTAACACAGCAGTCGACGCGCGTTTGCCGGTTTGCTGCAGCCAATTCGTGAAACCTTTCAAGCTTTTTGATCCATCCAATTTGCTTGAAGTGAATTAAAACAGTTTTATCACTTATATCGCAGCCTACAGGTAACTCGGAAGTGATGTGCGATGGATCCGCTTCCACAATATCAACTTGAGTCTCTGGCCGTCCACGGGGCTTGTTCTGCAGGTCGAAATTTCCAGAACGAAAACGTTGGAACCAAAAACGAACTGTGTTTTCTTTTGCAACACGACCGGCATACACATCATTCACCCTTCGAGTCGTTTCCGCAGCACTAGTGCCACGGCGGAACTTGTACTCGTAAATAATGCGATATGTTAAGTTTCCCACTTTTTAAAATGAGTGATGCAAACAGAAAAAAACTGAAGAAAAAAACAAATGAATGACGTTCATCGAAGCACAAATACATTAATTAGTATATAGTAAATAGCTGTATAAATTTAAAATTTAAAATTCCTCACCAAAGAGGAGGAATTCGTAATTAAAGTGACCAGTACGAAAAACGCCAATTACATATGTAAGAACCTAATATAATCCTACTTTGTATAAGATATTTTATTTTTGATTTTGATGGTCGTTTGTCCCATATCAAACTGATATTGAAGGAGGTTGCATGACCCGCTGATTCGCCTGCACTACCTATACCTCTTACCACTGAGCTCATACTTTACCATCGTCCGCGCTACCGGCCTTCCCGTCGTTTGCCCGACTACGCAATAGAATCGAGGGTATGTTTTCAGAATGGGAGTGCGTGCTGTCGCCTCTGCCGATGTCGGGTATCACGGGGTGTGCGAGGAAGGAGTGGGCGGCGCGGAACGTACTCGCCGCTGGCGCCTTACTCGGCAAGAGCTGCTCCGCCGCCCTTAAGCTCGCGGGCCACAAGCCTGCTCTGCAGACACAGGTAACTGTACAACTCCATTTTATACAAATCAACCACACTATATTTGCAAGCGTGTCATATTTTAGTAGGATGTAGTTCCATGCTGCGTTGCAGCGGAATTGGGCCGGCATGGCCGGGGAGGCATCTCTAGCTCCCTTCATAACGTCGTAAAGTGTCAGCCAAGGTGCCACGTTTCGTGCGGTTTGTGAGTAGCCAGTTGCCCATTGGGGGAGGTCAAAAGGAGGCCAACGCTCCTGCATAGTAACTATGCCGATGTTCATGGGCGTCGATAGTTGTAGAAGGGCTTGTTTTCTCGTTTGTCTGCCTATAATATAAAAAAAATGTAAGTACAAGCAGTTAGTATTTGTTTCATTTCCAACGACGCCCGTGAACAATCGAACAAGCCACTGAAGGTGAGGAAACGAGGACTGCGCATCTGCATACGAATTATGTGGATTTTAATGACTGGTCGTTTGTCCCCCCTATTATAAGAAAAACCGGAGAAAACCAGAGTTTTAGGTTTATTGAAGATAAGTTGTCCTCCTTATTCTATCCTTCCCCAGTAACCAGACAACAGCTGCGCTGCCGGACTTCAGTCCACTATCTCTAGCTTGCTCTGCGGATATTTACATCCCTCAGCCTTGATTTAACACTGTGATATTATGTTGCACCACTTCATGATGAGAGGCTAGATTACCTCGTGATCTGGTGAAGCGTTTGTTCAGCTGATCTACGAGTCGGTCAGAAGGTATTATGGGGATTTTTCACTTTATAGAAACATAAAAACGTTCGAAGTCGGGGAGTTGGTGCCGTTACTCAACTGTGTCTCGTGCACTTCAATCCATCGGTTCTGCGCCGTATTTCTCTCTGGAAGTGTTGGGGTAACGTCGCACCCTACTATTCGAAAGAGGCAGCAAGAGATAGTGCCATGCCGCATAAGTGGAGGTAGTGCCATGCATAGTGCATGACACTACATCCTCCTATGCAACGGAATTGGGCCGGCACGACCGGGGATGTATCTCTCGCTCACATAATACCGCCACAAAGTGACATCTTCAGGGTAGAAGGAGGGCAACGTATCGACATAGTCATTAGTTGCTGTTCATGATCGTCGGTAGTCGTAAAAAGGCTTCGATTGCTCGTTTGTCTCCCTATTCTTTAAAGAAGAGAGGGAACGAATAGCGCGCATATGCGCAGCGACACCACTTGTTACAATTAAGATGGCCACCGTAGGCCAGAGACACTACATTTTGTGCCTTGCCTAGGGTTACCTGTTTGGCTGTCATCTCGCCCTGGCGTGGCAGGCGTTCTTGGACCTGGAAGCGTTCACCGGCCCCGAGCCGCGTAGCTTCTCGCTGGTAGGGGCGCCCCTCGCCTTCACGCTGGAGGCGCGGCCTGAGCTGTACTCCTACATCGAGGCGGGACGGAAAAGTGTAGACGATGTAAACTATCATCATGTAAGTGTTGTGTATTTAATTTTAAAAGTCTTTGTAGCTTATTAGCGCCGCGCCGCGGCTTCGCCCGTGAATAGCAGGGTCGGATGCTACCTTGACAAATTACACACTAAAACCTTTTTTCCTAAATCACTCTGTCCACTGGTGAAAGCCGCATGAAAACCCGTTCAGTAGATTAGCAGAAAATCGATCACATACAGACACCTTCGGGGACTTTGTTATGTAGCAAGTATAGAGGCATAATATTGGAGTCTTTTCATGACTACCGACGCCCATAGACATCTGCATAGCTTCTTTGTTTCTTGGTAACTTCTATACTGCACGAAACACCGTCGCACCGTGCTGTTACTATTCGCCAGTATGGTGTGAGCGGTAGGTGCCCTGATCGTGCCCAATTTAGCTGCAATGCACATCGCCTTACGACCTCTTGCTAGACACAGTATTTTTTTATAGAGTAGTAGAGTAGGGCAAACGAGAAATCGGTGCCTTTTTGCGACTACCGATGCCCACGAACACCCACATAATTACCAAGCTGATGCGTTGCCCTCCTTTCCCCTTGCCCCACCCCCGATGGGCCACCGGCTACTCACATTCACCCTTGATGTCACTTGATGATGTGACTTTACGGCGGTATTGTGTCAGCTAGAGGTCCCTCTACGGTCGTGCCGGCCCAAGTCCGTTGCATAGGCGGATGTAGTGTCCTGCACCATACATGCCACACCCCCCCTCCTGTGCGGTATGGCACCACCTCTTCCTAGGAAATGTAAAGTTACTGTTACAAAATTTACTGCTGCGTGTCACACGTCCGGAGAGATCACTCCTGCACAATCTGCACCACCGTACGGTCGTTGACCTTCTCTTTGTGGTTGGTTTTCTGATAAGTGGCATCAACTATCGGATTTTATTGGCCTACAGGTCTTAGTACATGTAACCCGATAGTACATGATGTATTTGTCAGTTGTACGAGGCGGTGATGGAAGGCGGCGGCATCGAGCAGACGAAGCAGCTACAAAGAGAGCACATCGGCCGCGCCTGCCACGTGCTGGACAGCTTCCCCGACTGTGACGCGCGCACCGCCCTCGCCAACATCATCGTCGCCATGCATCCCTAGCACACAGACATACAAACAAACGTACTTCAACTAAAATATGCTCATGCTGGGTAGTAGGTGCATCCACACTGGCAGAAATTTGATGGTATTCATAAAATATCGGAAACAAATGTAGTGTAAATGTCTGTAGGGAAACCACTGCATAAAGCACCAGCACTGCCATATTTCGTGCCTATAAGCAACAAAATAAGAACGCTGATTGCAGTGCAACTTTTTTTCGAATAATGATATATGTCAGTAGTTATATTCCGACTCTAAAAACCAGAGATATGTACTGAATCCTGATAAAATACAGCTAAGTCTCATTTTCATTGTTGTAAGTATGCCGCATGGTAGCATTATGGAACCCTCATTGTATTTGATATTTACACATTGCGAACATACGCGATATTGAAATCGCTTGAGCTCTGAGCTATACGCAGGAAGTTCAGGTTACTCAGTTATATACACTTGAGTTCGTACATCTCTTATGAGAAGAGTATATACACGCAAAATTTTCGCATGAAAAGGAAACATTGTAACTAATTACAGGTAATAATATAAGTAATTTTATAGTTTCACTTGGAACGGAATGTGATGGCGAGGATACATTACAGGAGATGTTATGATCAAATTAGAAAGTGAATGAAACCATCACTGTTAGAGTTATTTGCTAGTATGTATACAATTCTATTTTTAATGTCAATTATATTTTATATAAAACGTAGATGTATTCAATTTCCTCCTTAAGCAATGAAATTAACGGTGATATAAGAAAAGAATAACAACTAAAACGATAAATACAATAAAATTAAACAACTGTGTAGTTTTATTGTATTTACTGTTTGAGAAACATTACATGTGAGAGTCAGCAGACGTACGCGTTTTAGGTTGGCTTCCCCATTTTATGTATAATATATCTCTGAGGTAGACCAAGATATCATCAATCATGAAACGAGGTAGGCGTTAGTTTATAAAATACTAACCAAATATTTTGTAATTACTAAGCTCCAATTATATACAATAAATAGGATGTAAAATGTAATATAATAATACTAATGTTATAGTACTTTGGGTTTTTTTTATTAAGACGATTTATGCATAAAACACATGACTTTTATGTACAAAATGTTTTATGTATTACCAGGGCCTTCTCGTATGGTACAAAAAATATGGCAGTACAAGTTTCGAGACTCACGTTCCTCTGATAAAGTACGAACGAAAAAAGGCCAGAGTGTTATATAATCTGCCCTACTCTACTCTAGTGTTAGATATGCTCTCTTTATTGTAAAATATATGTAACATATAACCTTTTGTATAAAATTATAGTTGCTGCTTTTTATCATTTGTCTATACATAATGGTATAAAACTGAAGACTTAGTCTGTTTGTTTGTTTCTTTGAACGCACTTATCTCAGGAACTTACTGGGACCAATTCAAAAAATATTTTTGTTTCCATTTATCTCGGAAGGTTTTATACCATGAGACTAATAAGATCGAAGATACGCGGGTAAAACCGCAGGGTGTTTACTACACTGTTATAACTTAGATTAGGTATTAAAACTGTGTTATAGTCTCATATAGATATGATAAATTTATTATAAATTCTTATATTGAAATATAGCATATAATATGTGAAATGAAGGTGAATTCTAAGGTTTAATAAGATTATTGTTAATCTAAATTGGCTATTGTTTTGTTTTTAATTGTTAGCAATGAGAAGATCACATTTTTTGGGAGATTAATCAGTACATAAATATTTTTTTGTATACTACATACATTTTGTTTACAAATAAATATATTCAACAAACAAACAAATTTTTTATGACTATTGCAATACGAGACATACTCAAGAGTTAGCCGTACCCCGCAGTTTACAGTCGCAGTTCCTAAAATAATTATTAATTTTTTCGACATAAAATGTGATATTTTTTGTTATTGGTTCTATACAAACTGAAAAGTTCATCAAACATACATCCAGGTGTTAGGTCTTTCTATAGTATAGGGAGGCAAATGAGAAATCGGAACCTTTTGACTATTACCGACGCCCATAAACATCTGCAGTGACGTATTTCAGATGTGTTGCTTACTTCTCTGCATCCTTTCTAATGGAACACCGTCTACTCACAAACTTTGAAATGTTTACCAACCAAATTTTTTAAATAACATAATTGTTTGTTTATTATATAAGAAAAATAACTAAATCGACGGATGCTCTACAATTCGCGAAAGAGGTAAAATAGAAGTGTGCCGGTCATGTAGCACGACTCCATGCCATGTAGCACGATCCCGGTCATGTAGCACGACTCCATGCCAGCCGTCGGACTGGAGTAGTGACGGCATGGAATGAACCGCTCGGGAAAAGAGGTAAAGGAAGACATATCGCAGACGAAGTTATAAGGATCGCCGAACAGAAGTAGCCCAGGACAGGGATAAGTGGCTAAATTTGGAGGACGCTTTCACCTAGACCTAGTGTAGACGGGGTTTTAGCTAAAACAAGAAATATCAAATTAAACACTAGGATTACGTAATTTAACTTGAACTAACCAGCGCAAGTACTTAATGTAAAAACTTGCAAGAAACAAAACGCTTTTTATTTATTTATTTACTTTATTTATTAATTATTTGTTTATAAATTATTGCATGTTAAGATTGAACTTAACTTATACTAAGTGGTACCCACCGGGGAGGTCCTCTCGCACACACCACCGTGTCGTGACAGCGTTGCTATCCGCGTTTCGTGTGCGTTTTGAGTAGCCTATGTATAGGCTGTCCAACGTGACCATTGCTCGACATACCTGCTACTACTAGGAGGAAAGGGGGACAATGAGCCTGCATGACATTAATGCGATTGTCTATGGGCGTCGGTAATCGTTAAAGAGCTCCCATTTATCGTTTGCCCCCAAATAATATAAAAAATAACTGAAGAATATCATAAGAGAAAGGAGGGGACTAGTTACTTACTTAAATTTAGATCGGGAAGGTCAGCTGATGATATTTTATCAGTCAAGTTCAACGGTGAGTCGTCAAATCTTACTTTGGGATTTTAGTTTCATTCGAGAGAGACATTCGAGGTTCGATTATAAATAATTGCTCATACACAACATAATATCTGTGCACCATAAATTTTCTTATTATTATTATTATTATTATGCTTACACGGTTTCTGCTACTCAACGATAGATGTCGCTCTAAATGACCAGGCAGGTCAAATTACATTACCAGACATAGGACACATTTCAATGTTCGCCACGACGGCAGAGCTCCTGCACGAACACAGTATTGGTATAGAACATGATGGGGTATGAACATACCAGGTGTCACTTATTTGTGCTCTCAGTACTGACTGTAGCTTTTAGTGGCTGGTCGGTTAGTCCCATACGCCCCCAAGATCCCACCCAGGTACGGAGGCAGTACCTAAATGCACTTCCCTTTTTGGTTAGGTTAATTCGGTTAACTATAATTTTCCACGAGAATTGAGCTGAATTTCTCATAACTCATATCATCAACTCATATCATCATCAAACTGTATCCACCACAGATTTTTGGAGTTAGGTGGGCAAACGAGAAGTCGGAGCCCATAGATGACTGCCGAAGACTGAATACATGAGGGTTATTGCTATGCTGATAATACGTTGACCAACTTTTATCATCCCCAAATAATATAGTAAAGTCAAAGCGGTGTTATGTGAGTTACCTCCCCGGTCGTGCTGTCCAAGGCTTCTCACTGAAGTCTTTATGTTAGTTACGGTATATATGTACCGCAGTCCTCATATAATATAGATCTTACTCATTCACATATCAACTGATTTACAAACCCTAATATTCACGATATATGCCAGTTCATGAATTAAGTCAACAGAGGAGACGTTCCATTATAATCTTTGTAAATGGAAGGAAAACGGGCAGCGGTATGCACACTGCCTTAGTGTTTAGTCTAAAAGCGCACGTTGTTTAAACCGTCAACGCGTATGAAACGCGTCATACCGATTGCGTAATCGGTAGTATTACATAACGTTGAAAGATTATTTAATTTGACCATTAAAATGAAGACCAATACGTGGTTTTCAAGGATCAAAACTCTTTTATTTATGTCATTTCATTACTGGTGGAACATATCAACAAATACTTCTTCTATATGATGTCGAAGATACCAGGAGCACACACATTTTAATAACATCCTTTTTTAAGGGAGTCGGTACTGGCGGCCTTCCTTTTGCAGTTGTCAAAACAGTTTATCGGACTAGCGAGAAGATTCTGTTTTTTGGATTAGGGAGACCAAAACCTCATACTTGCGCATATAACACAGTACGGTAATTGTGCATTTGAAACAAAATAAAACCATAAGAGTTTTTTCAATTATTGTATTAATAAATAATGGTAGTTCTATTTACATGACACATTCTTTTGTTTTGGCAGAGGACAAAATATTACACAATATGTTCGTCGTAACTGAAACGCAACGAACGCCATTTTAAAAAACACGTAAAAAATCTTTCAAATTGGTAAACTCACTCGTTCCGTACATTTATATTAAAAAAGATATAAAATGAACATAACAAACTTTTTGGTTACAATATTTTGAAAATACTGGTCGTTTTTGGTTTTGTGGCAAATTATATCGCCGACGAGTATAGGATCGGCGACTCACAACACACTGAAGTAAGACATACCTACATACAAGCAGTCAAGCACTTGTGAAAAATGTTATCACAGGTTCCCGTGTGATTATAATATCATACAACCTTTAGTAAACTGCGCACATACAATCTTCTTTGTCATTAAAAAACTTAAAAAGAATTACAATTTAGCCTTAACATTATCAATTATTCCATATTTAAAATTTAAATTTCGTTCAGAAATTCTTCAGTATGAACGCAGTTTCACAAACAAAAACGCAAAAATTCTTGGACTTAATTAAAATTTGATGCTCCGTATATAATTGATCAACGGCTATATAAATGTTTCGTTATGATAGAATACTGGGTTGCTTCTGATATGTCTGTACGCACTATGAGCGAGCCTAGACTACACTATGGCAAGATTTAAGGCATTTCACCAATGACACAAAAACAATATCAGAATAACTAAATTTAGGCAATAATCGTAAGAGCTTAACTGTCATTTTTTTCCATAAGATCAACCACTTACGCACCATTTGTTTTTTTTTTATATTTATTTTCACTCCTACATTACAATGTACATAGACGCCGAGTCTATTATTGCTTAGTTTTTATAAGTTTTGCTCGTCAAAACTTCATATCTTATAAATAATCACTCCCGTTCCGATAAATTTACCATATAATAAATACGTACACGTAAAAAATATAAACTATATCAATAGTTTAATCTTTAAAACAAACTTTTTTCTTAATCTAATTATATATTAATAACTATTCCTCAGTATGATCTTCATCGATTTTAATAATATGCCTACTTTATAATCTTCTCAAGCGCCCGTTATGTTCGCAAACACTTTATATAATAAATGTAATTTTATTTTTTTCACTTGTCACATTGAACGGATATATAATTTTTCGTCGTCGCTAAATTATCGAAAGAATAAGAATCGTAAACGAGGTACAAAAAAAATTATTTGAAACGTTTAAAGTTGAATTTCGTATCGCCGGAAGCACAGGCACTCGAAAGTAAAGAAGGCTCATGCAAAACAACCGCTAATAATACATATCAAACCGTAAAGCAAATATATTAAATATTAATGTCTACCGTAATACTAAAATTATTACAAAGTAAATTTCATAATGGTTCACGTAATACAATATAAATAAGTTAAATATTCTAAAAAGTTAAAAATACACACGCCTTAACCTAATAGAAAAGCGATCGCGCGGCGATCTCAACACTCGTTACAAAAATAATGCCAAAACGGAGGAATGATTTAAATCGTAAAACAAATAGCAGACAAAGGTACAAGAATATTAACGAACAAGACTCCGACCTAGCTGTCCGCGTCTCCTGACGGTTTGTACTTTTGCTCCGAACGATGCATACGAATTATGATGGTTAGTATTTATGAGATCATTGCGTCGCGTGACTTCACACGTGCTTAATTAGAATTGACAATATATGCAGACAAATCGTACGCTATCTTCGTCGGCTCATGACAAAACTCTCGAATTACCGTCAAAACACTCGAGAATATACAAAAAAACCCTACAGTTACGGCCCTAAAAATACAATCGATACTAACACAGTAACGTAAGACTAGTCGAAATGCGATAAACACTATCAAAATATAAACTTAAATTACATCTTTGATTATCGGATCACTCGGTTCACGTCGAAAAATACACAATCTCTACTCAATTCCGACGTCAATGCAATGTGGAGTCGCGACGGGGCAACAAGTCGAGAGCTAAGCTACATACCAGGAACTACGAAAGGACTGTAAAGCGGGTTCGGCGGATCAGTGGCGTGGCATTGGCAAATCAAGATGAAGGAGAAGTCGCATCAACAAGGCTCCTTCGTTCGTCCACATTTGAAGGTTGGTCAGGCCTTGCAAGCTCCCTATGGTCGTGGACAGGGCCCGCTTCGTCCACACCTAGCTTAAGTCCCTGCATAGTACAGAGAGGCGGTCGGTTAGGCGGGCGCATGACGAGCGCGCGGGCCAGGCTTACGTCAGGTGCCCGATTCCTGGTAGGGGCCAGTTACAGTGCACGGCTGCATGGGGAATAGCGTGGTCCAGGACATGGTCGTGTGTGTGTCGGCGCGCAGCCGCACCTGCCCGCTGCGCCGCGCCGCCGCTGTCGCCTCAACTAGCGCCGACAGCGAGCTGTAACCCCCTGGGATTGCATTCTCGTTATTCTTCCACTTATCCGCAGTTTGTCTTAAATCGGGCCCAGGCGTAGTGGCAGGCGAGACCGAGTTAGAGTTGGGCCCAGGCGTGCACGGCGTAGAGGGATTCAAACCTAGCTTCTTCAGCCTCATCTTTTCCTCCCACTCCTCAAGACCGTGCTTGGGCCGATTTAGGTTTCTGTGCTGGTAGAATACTAACGATATTCTAGTAGGATTTACTCGGTTTGGACTTTTTACTGCTGTAGTCGAGTGCATCTCATGTTTTGCACATTCGAAGAGGACACTGCCATGCCCGAGGGCTATCGCAACTCCACCCATTTGGCCATCTTTGAAGCACTCAAGATTGTCACATACACCCGTCACTTCTCCTATCGGCTCGGCCTTGGGTGGCTCGGCGTTGTACGGAATGGAAAATGGCGGTGGGTATATACACCAGTTGGGTGACGATTGACACCAATTTGGACTAGGATTCTGATAAAAGTTGTGCGGAAAGTTTGTATTGTATTGGTAGCCGTACGAGTTGTAACAATGAGAGTTACGAATTAGCTCCTCCCGCTTGTATTTTTCAGCATTATAATATGTTAAGCTGTTATAATCATTGTACGTATTTTCATACGGAGTGAAGTGTCCATAGGGATTGGGTGGAAAAGAGTATGCGTTCGTCATTTGCGGATAATTTCCGTAACCTTGGACTTGCGCTTGGTTGCTGTATGCATGTTGGTTTACCGAGTGAAAATTGTTTCCTTGAAATTCTGTTGCTGATTTATGGGTCTGACTTTGATGCGATTCGTCATGGTTAATCGTATAATTTGACGGTACAGATGTCGGTGGAGTGTTATTTATTCTATTATCATAAGGGTTCCTGTTGTCGTAGCCTTGACTGTTTGGCTGAGCTCTGTCCGAGGGGGGATAGGGTTTGAGAAATGTTGTGTTTACTAGTCCTTCCGGTGGATTCATGTGTTGTGACCTCGAAGGTGGTCTCGCTTTGGGAACTCTAAATAAGGAATTTTCATTTTCAGTAAGCTGATCTTTGGTCTTACTTGGATCCCAGGTTTTTGCGTCTGGAGACTTCCAAATGCTTTTTGAAATGTTTGTCGAATCATTATTAGGTGACCTCAGATCCGTTATTTGAGAAGGCACTGGTGATTCTGGTGTGTTATGCAGTTTAGGTGACATATCTGATATCCGAGGGGAATTGGAAATATCGAATTCTGGCTGTTTGTTTGGTGCATTTTCCACATTAATTTTATCGTTTTCAGGACCAGCCTTTGTAACATTATCTGCATTAATATCACTTCTATTGGAGTCCGGGCTGTAGTTACTATTGGTCATTACATTCAAATGCGCGGTGGTCGAATCAGGGTCTTCTTTCACTACATTATTGAAAATCTCAGCATTAGCGAACTCGGGCCACTGGTTTTGTGAAACATTGATCTGGTCGTTATTCTGCGGGGTGTTAAATTGTTGTTCTTGTTTTTGCAACGCTGGTCTAAAGCTTGGCAGGTTATTGGAATTTGTATTTGTGTTATGGCCTTCTATCATTGGAGACAAATGGTTAGGATTATACAAGGTATTTTGATTGTGAATATTATAACTTTGATCATATGGGTTGTAAGGCGAATCTAGCACAGTACTGGAGATTTGATTACTTTGCAGTTGAGCGTCGGTAAAATTATCAATCATGGTTGCCATGTCGAGTAAAGCTGGGTTGCCAAGATTGGGGTTCATGAGACTAGGATTGGTATTATGCATGTTGGGGTTGACAAAAGCTGAGTTATACTGAGGATTATTCGTGAACGGCAATGGGTTGCCCTGATTTAACAGAGGCGTGTTCGACCTTGGTGAAGCACTGCTTTGACTTCTCGGGCTGGCGATGTTTCTGGCGTCAGCCGGCTGAGGAGTTTTTGGGGCAGGAGTAGAACATTGTGATTTCTTTTGACTTCCCGGACTGGCTTGAGGAGTATTTGCGGCCGAACTGTTGGACTCCGTGTTCTCTTCGTCTTTTCTCTTTTTACCATGACGTCTGCAGGGTTGCAAAGGTACAGACCGCACTCGGACCTCCATTGGATATCTACAATGTGACGATATAATTAGTTTATTACTTGTGCTCTAAAATCAATTGCACAATTCTACATTAATTTATCAATAAATAATCATCAGCACTTATCGGATCACTGCATTAAGAACTCTTTCAATGAACACCAAGAGAGATGATTATCATCCAACCCGACGAGCTTCTGTATGGAGAGAGTTGAATTTTATTAACTAATAGGTATAAAATCATTTTGTTAGCTCTTGTAATGTGCTGATCAAATGAGATTGTTTAAATTTATATTTATGTTACCATTTCCCTATTTTGGCCTTTGTTACATATATTGTTGATATTTGTTGTTTAATATGTCCATGTCTATATTCTATATAAATACAAATGAACCCCCCCCCCAAATGTATGTTAGCGCACGACTTCAGAAAGACTGCATGGAATTTGATTATTATTTTATTTATGCGGTAGGGCATGGCCAAAGTTTCTATGTAGGAATATGTTTGGTATAATATTGTATGTAAACCAATGTGAATGGGTTGAAAAAATCACATTTCAGAGTAAAGTTATCAAGACAGCAAATTCTTATAAATGTCTGTCGGGACAACTAGTGTTAAATAAAGATATTCTACTCTATTTTGTATATCTCAGAGAGAGGAATAAAAGTAGATCGTACACGTGCACTCACTTGTCGAGGATCTCGAGAGCTCCGTTGGTCACTTTTTCTTGCTGTCCCTCGCGCGAGCCGAACTCATCGGTGGAGTCTAGCACATAAAGTGGCAGCACGTGGAGTTGCTCGTCACTTGCGCGGCCCAAGGCTCTGTGCCGTGCTAGCGTCACCACAGCTGTGCAGCCGTTGTTCATATTGTGCAGGTCACGGTGTGAGTGAGCACAAAAGTCAATGCATGCTGTCACACCTGCGGACATCAGTATTATAAAGAACAGTAAAATTTGAGAAGAGGAAAACAAGCTTTTGGAGTCTTATGGTAATTGACAACCGACGCCCAAAATTATTCGCATCATAATGATGGCTCTATCGGTCTAAATTACCATAAACTGTACAAAACGCAACAGCCCAGTCGGCACTTGTTTGTCTGCAATGTAACACTGATACCTTTAATGTCCTTTGATATCGCCCGTGCCCAATAAATCAAAATAAGGAACATCATACACATACAATACTCACCAGAGAAAGGACGTCCAGGCTTAAAACCCAACCGACAATCCGAGGCTTCTTTTTCAAACTGGCATTGATTCTCGAAGGACTTAGGTGCCAGGTTCATGTAAAGTGGACTGAGCAGAGTGGCCAGCACGTGCATACGCTCCTCAATTTCGCTCTCCTCTGTTTTGACCGAAAGCCGAAACTTCCGGACTGTTTTTGAACGGGCGTACTTGCATCCATTGTAATACATGGACCAGGAGCAGCCGAAACTGTAGGAAGCGCCGCTTGTGTCTGGATCAAGACCTATAATAACAATTACATATAAAAGTCATTTTCGTGACTTGTGATCCATCTGAGAAGCCATGAGATATTTGGATTATATAAACTTTTGTCGCTTGCTTCACCGCTTGCAATTCCATGCAACTCTCATTCAACTGTTGCCAGCAATTCCACGGAGATTGTTTTTTCGCCTGATCTGTGGTCAATGAACACTTTTCCTGCGTAACGTGGCCTTTACTCATTTCAAGTATTCAATATGTAAGAACCAATTGGCTGAATAGCCTGTTAGCTCTGAGTAAAAAGAACAGATAAGATGCTAAATTACCTTGACAGGCACAAGTCCGGTTTTCATTAGTTGCACATCGGCGGGTCGTTGGGAGACCATATCTATTTAGTTTATGAGATAGCAGCGTGTAATCCAAATCAGCCTCGGATTGTGGTATTCCCTCCCAAGCAACAAGACACACGACTATCCAAGATGTCGAGCATTTGTGGCCGTTGCGAAATTTTACTATCACCAATACTTTCTCTGTGTAACTTGCACGTCGTATTACCTGAAAAATAAGCGTCATTTAATTGCTTGTATAAACAATCTAATTGCATTATTTAATTGCTTGTGTAAACAATCTAATTGCATTATTTAATTGCTTGTGTAAACAATCTAATTGCATTATTTAATTGCTTGTGTAAAGAATCTAATTGCATTATTCCCTTTTTAGTTTATTTATTAAAACTTATATTGTTGCGATCCATACACTCACCCATTTAGCCATTGGACACCCCTGCGCCGTTTTGCCTTCTTTTCCTGTGTAGCAAATCTTTTCTATCCTCAATTCTTTTCCGTTTAGACCAGTGCGTGTTTCAAATTCTTTTCTTAATTCTGTTAAAGTAGACGCAGCACCTGAAATCATAGCATGTAGTTAAATATCAAACAAACAATATAAAAGGTGGTGATAAAATAAGTGTAATTCTATTTACCTAAATGTGTATAATAACTGCCCGGCTCTGGAGGATTTTTGTCAGAAGGAAAACAATTACAATCGGGCACTTCTGT
Organism: Eumaeus atala; assembly: GCA_017140195.1. Lineage (NCBI taxonomy): Eukaryota > Metazoa > Arthropoda > Insecta > Lepidoptera > Lycaenidae > Eumaeus > Eumaeus atala. The sequence continues at coordinate 441,778 of JAFELO010001142.1, forward strand.
TCGGGAATTGTTTTTTAACTTTTCCAAGTTTTCTAAATATTCTTTTGAATAATTAAATTGATTTTCTTTTATATTTTTCCCGTAGGTTTCTATTAACGGCGTATTAGGCTTTGATTGACTTTTAGGGTCAGATTTTTCATTGTCTGAGTCGTCCTCTATAATTTCATCTTTTGTCTGAAGACCCGGACAAGCTCCATCTCTAAGATGTTCCGGCGGGGGCTTCTTCGTAGATCCTTGCCGACAACAAGAATATCCAACTTCATTTTTTATAGAAACAGGCCCACCATCTCCCGCATACATATAAGGCTCGGTTCTATGTGGCTCAAAATGTATATTTTTGTAAATTTTATGTCCCGGCGGAGAGTGTTCCGATTTTATTTGCTCAATATAAAACGGCGGTTTTTGAATAACTTTTGCGTTATTTTTTTCAGAATTTCCTCTTCGGTCTGAGTTTTTGTTACCGCTTTGCTCATTGATTTTACTATATTTTTGAAATGCCATACTTTCTGGTATTCTAGGTATTTGTGCGTACGTTCCATTTGGTTCATGCCTTCTTTCATAAGAATAATTTTGAAGTGGCGGCACCTGTCGCTGTCCAAAATTTTCAAGTTTTATTGTAGATATTGGAGGTAGTACAGAATTTTGTGGTGATCTAGTATCTAAATTGTTAGGATATTCTCGGTATGATTGATTCTGAGGTAATTCATTTATTTTCATAAAGTGATTTTGGTTGACTATCTTTTGAGGTTCTGCTTTAATGGTTTCCTTAGTGTATAGATAATTATCTGGTATTTCTAATTTTGGTAATAAAGGAGCGGACGGATGCCTGAATTTTCGGTCATAAACTTCTTTACTAAACACCGTGTTTTTTGCATTCGCCTCTCGCCCTGTCTTACATACTTCATTATTTTCCGATACTGGTCCAATAAGCATTTTCGATTGAAAATCTTTATTATCTTGATTGCTGTAACTTAAACTATCACTATTATATACTTCGGCATATTTTTGCGTGTCATATTGAACATTCGAATATGCTGCATACTGTCCTCTCACATCTGCATATGATGGTAATTTTTGAGGAGATTTTGTTGAGTCTTTTGATGAATTATGCTGATTAAAACCTCTCGGGACCTCTGTTCCCCCCTCCCAAACGTGGTGGCCACCACCTCCGAATTCACCTGAGCTGTAAGCTTGGGTGTTTTGTGAATAATTACCGGTGACAGGGTATACCTGTTCACCTAATCGGTAATTATTTCGGAGATGGTGGCTATACGATAAAAAATGACCGGTAGTGTTTCTTTCATCCGCCACGGATATACCGGCCTTTCTATCGTCCATCATTCGAGGCGGTCCTTCCCCAGGGTCACCTTTATCCGGGGGTGTATTTATACCGTCCCGAATATGATTTTGTTTATTTAATATCATAGTTTTTAATCTGGAATTTAAATTGACCCTGTCAGATTGCGAAAACATTTGTTGCTCAGACGCTTCATGTCTTTGTTGTTCCATTTGTTGATTTTGCATCTGTTGATTTTGATTATTTTGCATTTGACTTTGTAACTGCTGTTGCTGGCTTTGTATCTGATGTTGACTTTGCATTTGATTCATTTGCTGTTGAGTCTGTAGTTGCTGATTCTGTAACTGTTGCTGTTGACTTTGTAATTGTTGTTGATTCTGTATTTGTTGTTGGTTTTGCATTTGCTGTTGGTTTTGTAATTGTTGTTGATTTTGAATTTGCTGGTTCTGTAATTGCTGATTTTGTATTTGTTGACTTTGCATTTGCTGATTTTGCATTTGTTGATTCTGCATTTGCTGATTTTGTAACCTTTGATTGTGTTGCCATTGACGCTGTTGCCACTCATTTTGGTTTGATGTTTGACTATTTTCAGTATATTGCCCGCCTGTATAGCTGCCCGGATACCCGTTACAATCTAGTGAAGCTCGCGGACCGTTGCTCCCCTGCAGGTACCCAGGCTCGGCGTTTCCCGAATGCTGTCTATTAGCAACATTCTGTTCCTGTCTATCGCCGTCATTAGTAGTTTCGCTTGACCCATTCTCTCCATTGTTGTATTCTTCCGCATGTTCTGTTGCGTACTCAGTTCTGTCATAATTCTGTTGGCTGACAGTAAAAACTGATGCTGCGGATGTTGGTACAGAACTTTGGTAGGATGCAGCCGACGAGGGTCTCGAGTCATTCCCTGTTGTTACACCAGGTGTAGTTGCTTGTGCGTATTGCTGCTGATAATCTGTTGTGTAGTGCGGAGCTCGAGGGGAAGGCACTGGAGTGTATGCACCAACTGCAGAGCGATTGGAGGGCGGACGCTGAGCCTGGACAGTTTGGACTCCCGTTTGATAATACGTATTGTTGGTAGCGTCAAACGTGGTAGCTACATTTTGGACGGTGTATGTGGTATTGGCTTGGTAGTGAGGAGATGTAGCATACGGGGTATGGTTGCCTTGGTAATCCAAAGTAGACTGTCCTGCTTGTGTTGGAAGTTGTTGAATGAACTGATTCTGCCATCCTGTAAATAAGGCATAGTCGATGTTTAGAATTTAATAGAGGTTACTTTGCATTGCTATCCTAGAAAGTGTCCTATTTAGAGGAATTTTGCGTGTGAATTTCTTCGTCCTATCTATCTCTGTCGGTTTAGTTGTGTGTGTGAATTTCTTCGTCCTATCTATCTCTGTCGGTTTAGTTGTATGGGGCATCGGTATCCTTAATTTGTTTAGACAATGACCCCTATAGACATTTACGAAATATATATAATTATAATTTTAGACAGAAATTTGACTTTAGATAACGTACCTTGTGACGGATCAGTCTGCCAGGTTGTGGTGAATCGGTTGGGGTCACCAGCGTAGAACGGCATGGGTGCCTGAAACGAATTTTTTTTTTTTTAAATACAATGTATATGTAAATGTTTAATGAAGCCATTAAAAGCTATGCGTATGCGTGGTGTTTGTATGGTATCGCGGCCAAGGGAAGACCTCGACTATTGTATACTTTATAATATGTTTGTTCTGATGTAAACACTGAGACGAGGTCGTTAGCAATTTTAAAGTGAAACTTCTTTACTACATTGTATATTAAATTTGATGAAACGAAAATGAGACGATGAGATGTGGAACCTGTCCTGACTCATTTATAAGAAACCTTTATAAATGAGTTATAAACTTTAAATATAAAAAGCAAAAAACAAACTAATTATCGCGTTTTTTAAATTTTGTATATTGTACATTACAAATCTAAATGAATAATTATAATACAGTTCCGTTGCCCTATTTTCTTCCTGTCTTTTAATGGGCCACCGGCTACTTACAGGCCGCACAAACGCGACAGCGATGCTGTAACTTTACTGTGGTGTCATTTAAGAAGTTGTATCATGCTGGATAGGAGGAAGTAGTGCCATACATGATGCATGACACTACATTCTCCTATGCGACGGAATTGAGCCGGCACGACCGGGGAGGTATCTCTCGCTCACTTGATACCGCCGAAAAGTGACACATACTGTGTCGCGTTCCGTGCGGTTTGTGAGTAGCCTGTGGCCCATTGGTGGAAAGGGTGAAAAGGAGGGCATCGGAATAATTAAGCTCCGATTTCTCGTTTATTATTATTACTTTTTTTTCGTTTATTTTGTTTTATTATGTCCCCCTATAAAACAAAATAAACTTAAAAAGATATAAAAATGTGATTTCCCCGGGGGTACCGGCTCAATGCGGCAGCAATGCTTTTTTTCTTGCTCAATGAAAAAAAAAAATATAAATGAGGAGTAAAATATTGTGGAACAGTAACGTAACCCTGAGCGTTACGCTTTGATGAGCCTACGTCTCTTGTGTACTTTTCACTTCAGAATCATGTTTGTTCTTATCCTTTTATCACAGGTTACATTAAACAATCTGCCTGAAACGCGAAGGCGTAGCTGCGAACAGACAGCCTGACGGCGATACCACGAGAGTGGCGGCCAACTCGAATAAGTTTGAAGTGCAGAAGCGAAGATTCACATTAACTATTACTATTAAATGTAACACTTACGAGATGCTACGTATTTAGCTTAGATTACATTATGAATACCATAAACTTTCCATGCCGAAAAAATAATTGGTTGGGACAGATTTAATGAGGGTTAAACCGCGGGCACAGCTTGTTCATATGAAGTTGCCTGTCTCTATCAATATGCTTGGGAGCCCAAGAATTTATTATTAAAAAACTTTCATGCATTACGTTTTTTTCATATGCTAAAAATATCACACCAAGGAGAACATTATCTCGTAAAAATACTGTATATTGAACGTTGTACGGCGAAGCAATTAATAAGTTTGCTATATCTACAACTTCTGGTTTCTTTGTTAGTCAATCGCCGGGGTTCTATTATGGCAGCGCAATCAAAATTTAACTCTTCAGGTTTAAGTTGTAACGTTGACACATGTGAGCCGTATTCACCATTATCATTATCATTATATTATCATTATTATCATTATAATATGATTTATAACAATGGATATCATTTTCAAATAATATTGTTATATAATATTTCATTAATATTGTCAAATACTTCGATCAAAAAAAAAAAAAAGAAAAAAAAAGTATATTGGATCGAAGGAGATATCCAAAATATTTTTAAGACATTCTATGGAGCAGCTTTAGCGTAGGTGTAGAAAATAATACTACTACCCTAAATATAACTTTGTACCTTCTGTCTCTACAGGACAAGCCTGGACAAGTCATCGTCATAAGAAAGAAAAATTAGTATAGGCCACGACGTATTGTACGAGTAGCAGTTATATTATGCTACTTGAACGTTTTATAAAGAAGCGTATCAGTCATCTTTGACTGATAGACGAGAGGTGTGCTCGGTTTTGAAGAAATGACACTCCTTACTTTTTTTCGTCGAGGAGGTCGGAATTATTTGTTAAAAGATGATAATCATAATCATATTTTTCTTATCCGCCCGGGAACTTACATTTTCCTGAGAGACACGAACAAATATTTCTATTTAATATAAAAGGGTGAGTTCGTGATTTCTTGCCGACGCCATGTTGCATGTCTTATGTTTCAAAAGTATTTGTTAATGTTAAGATATTGTACTGTACTGTATTGATGTGGAAAGACCATGATTAAATTAATATATTTGAAAGACTGACTTAACCTCTTATAGCCCCATTGCCCCCCCCCCCTGATGTTGACCCCTTAATAGAATTTAAAATGGTAACCATTGGCTTTTACCCCAGTAGTACTTTTATTTTAATAATACTGTAACACTATAAAGTTGGAGCTCAGGTATATTAAAGAAGGCCACGCGCAACAGCCCCGACATGGACTTAATTAAAAAAAGTATTTTTAACATAAAGATATTATATGTTCACTCATAATAACGAAAGATAAAAAAACTTCATCATTCCAAATTCAAAACTTATGGTAATATCTGAAAGTATTCAAATATTAGCCAGACTTTCAATTAGACGAAAAACTTGTGGTAATTTGCATAAAACAATTCAAAGTGGAGTTCAAATTCGTTCCGCCAAGAAACAAATACAATTAAAGGACAAAACTCAATTGTTTTATGAAACCAGTATTTTAACAATGTCTCAAAACATCATGGGGGTAAGATAAACAAATTAAGCAAGTTGTATACCGGCGCTCGGCTATTTTACTTGCGGAATTTAACAACGTTCTGTGTGAACTCTGTCTAAATATTTGTTTGTTTAATTGTAATTTTACTTCATTAAAACTTATTATATTGCTTTTTAGGTGTAAAAGTTTTATGACACTTTTCAAGCATTATGTACTCGTATGTCTGTCCGAAGCAAAAGTGATGACCTGGACCTGGTGTATTGAAATACAGGCCTAAAGTCGAGCTAGGTCCACAACGCTCATTATTTCATAATGCAGCCAGACCTTAGTGCTCTATATTTCACAATACCTTTAACTTACATTTTTAATATCATTGTATAAAATATGTATTGTGGTGAGATATTATTATTTTCATGATTATCGTATCCGTATATCCCCGATGGGCCATCCGAACTCTCTCTGAAATAGCACGAATAGCACATTTGCACATCCGTAGGCATTAATTATGAGATACAAACAAACCCTAAACTTCAAAATCTTTCTTGGAGAGCATGGGCAGAAAGATTCAAGCAGTGGACAGAGGGTGCCACTTCTTAGGCACTTAAATTGTCACGTTTTACACTTCATCCCTAAGAATATGACTGTCGAGTCCAATCCAGACCAGACTCTCACGCCAACTAGTCGCTGAAACGTGCACTCTCCTTGTATAATCCACGTAATACTTCAAACATCGATCTTCTTTAGGTGTTACCTTTTAATGTCTAAATGTTACACCAGGGCGCGTGATATGTGTATATGTGTGTTGCTTCTATATTTACTTCTTGGTCTTGATTACTATGATGAGCATTGGAGCCACAAATAATGGCTAGTCACTAGAATAGTTGAATGTTGTCATAGAAACTGATTGTAGATGTAATGAGACACGTTACCATGGGTTGACTAGGGTGCTCCTGCTTCATGGCCGGTGTGGTGGCGGGCGAAGGACTAGGGGCTGCCGGGGCAGGTGGGCCGGGGGAAGCTGCTGCGGGGATCCCGGGGCTCAGGCCCACGGAAGCTGTTACTGCTCCGCCGAGTGGCTTGCGGCCTCGGTAACTCTGTAACAGAGAGACAGGTTGTTGGTAACTCTGTAACAGAGAGACAGGTTATACTTGGTCCCTCTGTAACAGAGAGAGACATGTTGTACTTGGTAACTCTGCAACAGAGAGACAGGTTATACTTGATAAATCTGTATCAGGGAGCCAGGTTATACTTGGTGAGTATATAATAGAGCGACAGGTTATACTTGGTAAGTCTGTAATAGAGATAGGATATACTCGCTAGCTCTGTACAGAGGCACAGGTTATACTTGGTAAGTCTGTAACAGGGAGACAGGATATACTTGGTAAGTCTGTAACAGAGACAGGATACACTCGCTAGCTCTGTAACAGAGGCACAGGTTATGCTGGGACAACAAAGACATAAACTTGGTGCATACACTTGATACCAACATAACAGAGAGACACGTTCCATTTAGAAGATCTGTAACAGTACTAGATAACTTTGTAATGAAGCGACATAGCGTAATTGCTAACTACCTACAGGTTATACTTGGTAACTCTGTAACAGAGAGAGACAGGTTGTACTTGGTAACTCTGCAACAGAGAGACATGTTATACTTGGTAACTTTGTAACAGAGAGGCAGGTTATACTTGGTAACTTTGTGGCAGAGAGACAGATTATACTTGGTAAGTCTGTAACAGAGAGACAGGTTATACTTGGTAAGTCTGTAACAGAGAGACAGGTTATACTTGATAAATCTGTATCAGGGAGACAGGTTATACTTGGTGAGTATATAACAGAGCGACAGGTTATACTTGGTAAGTCTGTAATAGAGATAGGATATACTTAGTAAGTCTGTAACAGAGACAGGATACACTCGCTAGCTCTGTAACAGAGGCACAGGTTATACTGGGACAACAAAGACATAAACATGGTGCATACACTTGATACCAACACAACAGAGAGACACGTTACATTTAGAAGATCTGTAACAGTACTTGATAACTTTGTAATAAAGCGACATAGCGTAATTGCTAACTACGTAGCAGTGACAAGGATAATAATCGGTAGCGTATTCGCGGGTAAGACCGCAGGGCATAGCTAGTAGAATCAGGAACAGATGTTCCTAAAAATTTTTCATTGCAATAATATTTTGTATTTTTGTTCCAATGGGTATCGAATCTAAATTCGTTTTTGTTGAATCCTCAAAATTATTTAATAGAAAACTATAATTGGATTTACGCTTCGGACGAACTGCTCACAAAACACACGCAGCTGCAGTTTAGTCGGTCCGATGAGCAAACACACATCTCATATCTTATTACGATTATTGAATGTAGAATGCATTTTTAGCATAAAAAACGCGAGATAGCAAAAAATGGTCAATAACCATAATCAAGAAGCTTATAGTGTATATGAGTGTGTATTTAAATAGGGGAGATAACTAAAGTAGCCGATATCACGCGACGAATAAGCTCGCTGAAGTGGCAATGGACTGGACACACACTCAGAAGAACAGATGACAGGTGGGACACCAAGGTTCTGGAGTGGAGGCCGCGTTTAGGAAAACTAAGTGTTGGTCGACCGTTCACCAGGTGGGCAGACGATCTACGTGCATAAGCCGGTCCGGGATGGATGCCTGTAGCAGGAGATCGGTCGTCCTGGCGTTCATTGAAAGAGGCCTACGTCCAGCAGTTGACCGATAAGGGCTGATAATGATGATGATTTAAATAAGTGCGTTAATCTTAATAATGCTGTAAACGTGTAAGGTTGTAGATACGTTTGTTATTTTTTCACGCAAAACCTACGATTTGGGTAAAATTTGGCAGATTAGTAGCTAAAATAACATAGGAGGACTTTCTATTTCAAAAAAATGACTGGACTTATGGACGGTAAATGACTGGACTGGATAGAGTTTACGACCTGAAACAGTTAGTAACAGTAATGTGTCCATTAAAAACTATACGATATTATTGTTTAAATTACTTCGATTTTAAGTACCCAGTAGCTTCCTGATATTTATTTAAATGTTTTAAATCATTACGTTAATTTAGATGAAAATTAATTCAGTAACATACATAAGGTTGCTTAGTTTTTCGTCGTGTATATTTGGTCATTATTAACACGGACAAATTCGAGTAAATAGCTAGTGAAGTATACACAATGTATTAAACAATAAAGGCTTAGGCCTTTAACAAAAGCCGTCCATTACCAACAAACAAAGGTCTTTTCTTAACCACAAGTTGGCCGCGGACTTGGCTTTGTGGAAGTTTGCGGAACCGCCCCTAATTTTAATTGCCTCCGTCACGTGAATTATGATATATTGGAACTACGTGTAACTTCCAAAGTTTCATAATCATCATTTTGCTGGCAAATGAACATAGGATTTTTTCGACACCATGGATTTTGTTGTTTCGTGTTGTTGTTAGCTGTAGTGAAAACTGACTCATCATCATCATCAGCATCATCTATTCTCCAAGTCAGTAGGTAATAGGGAAGCCCTTGTACACCTATTCTTATTATTCAACATTTTTAAGCTACGTTGTTCGGTTATTAAACCAAACAACGATTTCTTAAAGTTCTGTATATTAGGGTCAAATCATTCTGTTTATACGGGATTATTCCTGAAAGAGCTGGACACATTTTGATAGAACTTCCACTAGAAGATAGAGAAGATTGTAAGGCATCACATAGGCTACATTTTATTTTTTTAAGTAGCGATCTGGCTCCAGCGAGTAGCAAGTCGGCGAAGCGGCGGTCGATTGTTCATAATAAAATCAATAAAATTATGGAGCACAGAATAAGTGTGGTACAACTACTTTGTGGTTTTTTTTACAATATTAACCAAATGGGAATTGATATTTGTAGCACAAAGTAACAATCGTTAAACATCAATTTTTCGATAAAAATATCGGTTTTTTGCAGTAATGAATTAAAAATTAATCACCAAATCATTTAGATTTAGCTGTTGATAATTTTATAGTTCATATCGATAGTACAAGCTCGTAGTATATACACGAATTCGGAGCTTGGAGTGACAACCGGCGCACAAGAACAAACGCATACTTTCGCCATCGCCACACACAATGGTCCACCCATTCCAAACAAGTCATCATTTTACACACTTCACGCGTATGTTATGTAAGTGAGAGGCTGTTCCCCCGTCGAGCGGCCCAGATTAGAATACAATGCAACAATTTACAACCTTTAAAAAAGTAAGAGGTAAGCCTAGTTCGAGTAGTAGCCGTTAGTCAGCGCTAGCGACCGAATTTCTTTACGTGGACATACCTGTGTATATGTCGTGACGGATTCTTGTTTCACAGAGTTCATTGCATCATAGCTGCATTGCAGCCAAATCTTGTGCTACATAAGATCGAATTAAAGTGACAGCAGAAAGAAGGGATAAAGCATATTAACCTATATGAGACTGTTTATATACTCAAAACGCCCTCTGCCTGCTCCGACACGCGAGGGAAGTTTAGTACATGACTTTGAAGTGAAAGGTGAACAAAAGACTTAAGTGACGTACGCGCGATAAAAGATCTTAAATATCGTATCTTATGGAGTAAACTCATACAAACTTAGAAAATGTTACTCCCCCAAAAGTATCGATCTTTCAAAAGCAATAAATTCAAAATTCGCATAACAAAGAATACACAACGGTATGATTTAGACTGCAGCGCCCAAGGTCGGCTCTGATCTTTTTGGCAGCCCACCAGAACGAATAAATGTTGTGTGCGACTCGCGCATTAATTCTGTTTGTTTGATATGCGGTCGAAGTGATTAATGCTTCGGTTTGCTGGTCGCAATCATTATCAGCTTGCGAATGCGCTCAAAGAAAGTGAATCGGTCGGAACTGGCGGTACGTTCACCTATTCATATTATGTTATTACTAATGTTTGATTAGAGATTCATACACTTTGGCCGTAGAACCTTTTTAGGTATATATTATAAACTAAACGTCACAATGTTTTACAGTGTCACAATTTGTAGACTCTAATGATTGAGTGCGTGCTGTAGTGTGGTTTTCACTTTATTCAATTAAAATTATAATATGTGATGTAAATTACATTAAAATGTTAGCTGTCTGCGCATCTTCTCTATATAATCTTCTAGTGTACCAAATTATTTATATTCCGGGAACTAAAATACTTAAAAAATGGCTAATTTTAGACGCAATACAATTAGACAATTGTATGTTTATTTTTTGTAGCCGGCCATTTTGTTTTTTTAATTATATGCAAGATACATTTTAAGGATTCGAACTCTGAGGACTGCGCCTGACCCGTGCTGATACGAACCGCCATGACCCAGTAAGATAAGGCTATCGCTTCCTTATAACTATTAATCACCACCATGAAGTAGGGCGCCGATAAACGCCAAGGAAACGATTTATATAACACCAAACTAACATCTATTGTGTCGCTACTGTTTTTAGGGTTAAGTAACAAAAAAATTTTGCTGCCGTGCAGTCTCTCTCCCTCTGCGCGCGTGTGTACGTGTGTGTGTGCGTGTGCGTGTGTGTGTGTGTGTGTGTGTGTGTGTGTGTGTGTGTGTGTGTGTGTGTGTGCGTGTGTGTATGTGTGTGTGTGTGTGTGTATGTGTGTGTATGTGTGTGTGTGTGTGTGTGTGTGTGTGTGTGTGTGTGTGTGTATGTGTGTGTGTGTGGGGGGTGAGCGTGTGTCTGTTTTGTGTTTGCGTGTGTGTGTGTGTGCGTGCTGCCATGACATTTGCTTCGTGACATTTTCACGCGTGGAATGATCAAGCTGAAATTCGTATCGAGTCTCGATGTCTGCAGTCTGTACATTAGGTCTTATCTCTCGGTGTGAGAGCACTACTGGCACTTGCGGTTTTCACCTATAGACAGAGCTGCGCCTGAAGAAGGTTATAGTGTATGGTTATAGTGTGAAGGTAAGCGAAGCCGGTGCGTATCGCTAGTAAATTATTTCTTTACACTTATGAAAAGATCACTTAATAATCATCACTCCTTTTCGTTGTATAGTCGGGTAAAAATAATTAGATATTAGTCTGAGGTTAAAATAAGTTAATAGAGGTGGTGGAGGTTGGAGATGGTGGGACGTCTAATGGAAAATATTGTTTTCCTTCAGTTCATATTTCAATCGCAGAGCAATGTAGTTCATTATTTTTTTATCAAACAAATATCCAAACATTATTTCATAATAAAAAACTACATAAATGGATTAAATGGGGGATAATTTTTTCTACAATCTCGCCGTTTGCTTTGTAACCATGTTTACTAGCGAAACACTTTTCTTGTGCTAAAACTGGAAATTCGTGGAGATTTAACCATACAAAATGCTAATTTGCCAACATCTCGGCCGGAACGGGATAGTAGAGGGAAAACGGCTAATATATGCTAATGTGACGCTGGGCGGATATTATTCCTCTGTGAAGTATGCTAAGACTGCCTTGACGTCTCGTTATCATGTTCAACCACATATTGTGAGGTCGAGGTGTCCAGTTCGGGGGTTGGGTCGAATGTTTTTTTTTTAGAATAGGGGGCAACCGAGCCTTTTTACGACTACCGGTCCCCATGAACATGCACATAATTACTAGGCGTTGCCCTCCTTTCCCCCTCCTCCAATGGTATGAGATGAGAAGTACCTCCCCGGTCGTGCCGGCCCAATTCTGTTACAAAGGAGGATGCAGTGACATGCACTATGCACCTCTAACTCTTCCTATTATTTGAATTATTTTCTTTATATCAGTCCGGAGTAGGAAGTTGGCGGTGTTACACCTCCGCGGAGAGCATGATAAGCCGTCGGTCGACCGTCTCTCCACGTTCAAAACGATTCGAGTCGATTTTCCGCACACGTACGGTTAAGCTGTGGAATTCGCCGCCAGCTTCTGTGTCTTCCTGACACCTACAATGTAGGATTATTGAAATCACAGGTGAACACGTACATTCTAGGCAAGCGGGCTCCGTCTTCGGTGATATCATCAATGTCCATAAGCACCAATGGGGTGAAACGTAAGATTATTCATTTTTTTATTAAAAAAAATTATGGAATTGAAAACGCATGTTCTGCGCGGTTGGCCAGTCTCCATACAGACGACCGCCGTCGCTGAAATTCGGCCACGACGCCTTGTAAATGTCTTCGTTCTTTTTCTTGTACAAACTGATATAGCATTGTCTTGTCCGTCCGTGTTGTTGTTGGCGGCGATCGAAGAATGTGGGCTGTGGGTTTATTTTATTGGCGTTATAAAAACATAAACTTTTCTTATGATTTGTTACTGTCGCTGAAAATAGTCGCTGAGAGTTAAAATTGTAATAATGTTAGTCTCATTGCGGAATAATGCTAGAGGCAACGAGTGACATGATCTCGCTCAGGAGCTAATGATCTGTGGTCCACCATGCTTGCCACTAGACCAGGAGGCAGTCGATGTTAGTTTACGTACGATACAAATAAAAACATAGGAAAATATGTTCTATGAGAGACTTAGAACATATCCCATAATTTTTGTCTTGACACATATTCGTTTTATTCGAACGAGGGCACGGTGCTGTTTGTTAAATGTTAATTTCGACTTTAATGTATTAGCTTAAGGCACAATTTTCCATTGCCCGTCGTCGGCTAACTAGGGTTGTCAGGTTAAAAATCAGATGTCAAAAAAACTGGAAAGATAAAACGCGTCAAAAAAAAATTCCTTAACAATTCAACTACTAGCTAGTACTTTTTATTACGATATGTTTAACCTATATATAAAAAGAATGTTTTAACTTAGGGCCCTTATATTTGGACCAATCTAAAATTAGTATAGTTTGTCTGCGCATAAAAATCCAATTGAGGTAGAACCTCTCATGTATACTATGCTTCGACATATTTTCGTGTTAGAACTGACTCGTGGCTGATACCGTGGCTGGAACATTTTTCAAATTCTAACAACTATCCGGAGTTGAGACGTTGGCGGTGTCACACCCCCGTAGCTCCTTGAGCACGTCAAGCAGTCGGTCCTGCGCCTATTTTCGCTCGGGTCGTGTCGCATTACCGTCCCTTCGGAATAGGATAATGAAGTAATAGAGAGTGCACTTCTATTTGCGTAAACACCTGTGCACTAATATGTACCGCGCAGATGGCTCTTCTCAATAGATATGGCCGCTGTAGTCAAAGTTCGGCTAGGACGACATTAATTTTTGTAAGATGCCAACCCTACACACGACACGTGTTTGACCACGTTGGCCCACATTTATTCCTGCACCAGGCGGGAGCGCAAGTCTGTACAACTTGTATCGAGATAATAATTATTCGAGTTTGTATCGATTTAATAATCGATTACACATGTATCGGCTGTGATCAGTGATTCCGATTCAATTATAATTCGTAGCTTAGCTTTGAAGGATAACTTTTAAACGGATATTGCGCGATTTTGGAAGTACTTCCATCTCTCCTCCCTCCACGGGGCCACCAGAAACTTGAAATAACGTGACAGCATAGGTTTCACGGTGGGGCTGCATCATGTGTGCGAGAGGAACATCACCGTCGAGCCGCCCCAATTCATTACCTTCAGGAATTTAATCTGCTATGACATATTTGTCTATGTAATACTAATAAGAAAGCGGTGGCTACATATTCGCGTTTCATGCGCTCGAGAAATCTGACAAAGTACGATAAATCTACATAATATCTTTTGAGTCGGCTCTGCTACTCGCACTACGTACTCGCTACAAGTTAGTTTAAAAGTTTTCCTGTTTACAGAGCAAGGTCGAATTTTGTTTAGTTCCACTTAACTAGAGATTTGATAAGAATAAACGTTTTGTGAGTAAAGAAACGAAAATATAGTCTTATTCAATACCACTAAATAATCACTTGTCTAAGATTTTGCTTGTGAGGACGAAGGTACCAAAATCCTTGCAATGATAGGATGTACAGATGTGTTGCAGCATACCATCCACAATGGGCTACCAGAAACCTCACGAACCCGAAACCGACAACACAACAAATAGGCCGCCATAAAATTAACATAACTTCATACCGGCCTCTTTGGACATCAATTCAAATCAGGTGCACTCGTTCTCGAAGGCTGGCTCAGATTATTGATCCCATGCCCCACCATGGTTCAAGCCTTGTCGTGGCGGTGGGGCTCAGTAGCCTGGGGTGATCTGAGACACCGCGGGCGAAGCCAATTGTACCGAAGAGGTGGCGGCTGTTAGTACCAGGAGGGGACTAAAGAGCAGGAGGAGGTGAAGCTCTGTGTACCCCTCCTATAAGAAGAGGGGACAAAAGAGAAAAGTGGCGGCGCTTTAGCGCACGGTGCTTGGGTCGAGGATGGGAACCTCGCCCTATTGCACTGTCCTGAAGTCGGTGGGGTTGTCATGTGGTGCGTGACAACCCCATCTGTGGAGGTGGCGTCGAGGTGCCCTGATGATTTGTTGTTCCAGGGAACCTCACCAAAGGCGGCACTGGTGGCACTTACGGTGGCTTTTGTGGGTATTCGGCACTATATAAAGTGCCGCGAGCCCCACACACCACTGGACCCCACCCAGGGCCAGTGAAGGCGCGTAAATGCATTTCCCCGCGTCAACAAAAAAAAGGGCTCGTGTTATGCGAGATGTACTGTGGTGCTTGTCTAATTCATCAGCAGTATTAGCAGATCAGGTGCACTGGACGCGAAGGTTAGCGCAGTATTGTGATCCTATTAAACATCTTAACCTTCCTCGTTCATATAATGGGCTGGAATTGATTGTGTCCGGTGTACTGTGGGGTTCGCATTAAATGCACACGTTATATCAAATGGTTTATATAATCATTATCAGGTCTTGGCTTACTCGTGGTCTAATGGTAAACATGTTCGACCACAGTTGGGATGTCCCGGGTTCGAGTCTCAGGTCGGCACGAAGTGTTATAAGGGTTTATCAAATTCTAACAACTGTCCGGAGTTGGGAAGTTGGTGGTGTCATACGTCTAATTTCTCTCGGGTCATTTGGGATTGCCGGCCCATCGGAGTAGGAGAAGGAGAGAAAAGAATGTGCCTGCGCTCACACTGGCGTACTATAATATGTCCTGCTCAGTTGGCAAATCTCTATAGGGCTGGCCACCGTGGCCGAAATTTGACTAGGGCGACATTACTTATTATTATTATTATCTGCTGTTATTGCTGCATTGTGCACCGATTTCGGTACCCTGTACTCGAGCACATAACAACGGCGTTTGGTCTGTGATCCTAGTGTGTTCCTGTGATTCAGTAAATTAATTATAGGAGAAAACTGTGTGTATCACTGAAGCGACATAAGCGCGATAAAGCGTTACGCTGGTTACCATTGATTTTACATGAATTCAGTCATATTGTTTCACACCACGCGGATCGTTTATTAAAGAGTAATTTTATGTTAATCATTAAAATGTTATACATCTTGATTGGCAAATTCGGACGTAGGAAAACTGGCCAAGCATATATCAGTTGGGATGACGTGCCGCAGGTTGGCACTTGACATGTTGGAAAACAGAAACAAGTATGAATGAATGAATCATCACAAGCATGCAATCTGCGTGAAGCTCACGTGTAAATTGCATAATGTTTTAAAGTATTACGATAATGTGTCTAGCTGATTAACAGAAGTTGCCAAAGCTTTTGTAAGGTATTATTAAAAAAAGATTTTGAATTCTCGTGCGTTCGAATTTGGAATAATGATAATTATTCTCGTTTGTTTTGGAAAATATAAAATATGTATAAAAATATGTCTTTCTAAATTCTAAAATATTTTAAATTCAAAACTATTCTAATTTTGTATAATGATCATAATTTTAGTCTACTTTTTTATGTATGGATATAATTATTGGATGGATGCTACAACATATTAAAATAACAAACTTAGAATCTTTCGAATTTCGGATAACTATTTTTTATTGAATTGAAGGCAAACCAGGATCAATCAGACCCCTATTGGACATGCAGACGTTTTGCTCTCCTTCGCCCGGTTTCTTCAGCTTGGATCACTCGAACTCCGGCAACGCTACGTCCCAGCTATCACGTCGCTTCATACCAGCCCTCACTTGGTACCGGCCTAAATTGTCTGCAATGCAGCAACGCTTCTTACGATATAAGGCTTTATAGGTAGAGTGCATGCGATGTTTAAATAACAATGGATTACATCAGGCAATGGATGTGTTTCCACAACATCCGCGCCCGATATCCAAACATGCCATCAGATGTTTATAGTTCCACTCATAATAAATGTATTATTCTGGAATTCAATATTGCATCGATTTGACATATTCTAGTTACAATGACATCAACCTTGCAATAGATCTTGGGGACAAGTGTAGGTCGACAATGAATTAAAGAGGATTATTTCTGTGGATAGGTCGTCCACAGATAACAGATTTTTATGGAAAATGTTAACAAGATAAGACCATATGGCACGGTCAATTGATTATCTGATGCTGCCATCGGCATAATCTGTTGGCGATTTCCGCGAAAAGCTCCGTTTTCAAAAACATGTCATGAAAAGTGTTGTCAAAAATTGGACCATTTGGCGCGATCATTAGGTAACCAGATGTAGGTCAGTCCTTAACTGGATGCGGAGACGACTGCCATGGAAGAAATCGTTTTCACCAAACATATGTTCGTGTAAAATGGTATCAAGATAAGGCTATAGGGCACGGTCAAAACTTATCAGATCAGGTGTAGAACCATAAGTCTTCATCCCACGTAAGGCATCTTTTTAATGTTGAATGCATTACCGCATGTTATTGATCGGTACTGTCGATGCCTACTTGAGAACAGAGCTCGGGAATGCGTTCTCGAGTAACTCTACAGGCCCTAGCTTTTCAAACTCTACGTTTCAATTCATCAGTATATACATCAACATGTTACAATTACTGTTCTATTATTAAAAATTAATGAACAGTGATTTTCTACCTTTCGCCACCAGGACGACCGTTAAACGGTCAGTCCAAGTTTTTCGACGAAGGTAGGGTTTGTCTTGTCTTGGTAACTTTTTATACAAAAAAATATTTTTGGTTAATTGTTACTCAATTGTGACCGAAAACTAGTCTGGGCTATTAAATTTAAATGTGATACGACAAGCAAGGGAGGGAAAACACTTAGTAGTGTAACAAATTTAAATAAAAGCCGGAACCGACTCCAACGTGATCTTTGTCACAAATCATTAAAAACGTTAAACGTCAAATCCAATCCAGCGTAACAATTCAAAATATCATTTGAGAATTATTACCTCGCTCGTCAGGGAAACAAGAGCGAGCGACAGAGAGGGGAAATAAGAACGACGAACAGAGAGAGAAGACGATGACGTCATGGCTGCGCTTGGGCAGTCGGGTTGGCAACGTCGCAGTCTCCAATATTTTGTAAATAGAGGGCGATTGTCACGTGAGCGGGACACACATATACGATCGAGCGGGATGAACAATCTGGCCCAAATTAATATGGAGGTTGTTATTATTATGACAATAAGGTTTGAATTGGATTACCAAATCGAGTCACATTTTTATGCTTTTTATAGGTTGCTCATAGAACATTAAACTGTAAAAAAAATTACGTTGACCTAGTAAAAAAAAAATCATGTCTATTATTCTTGTGCTCAAGGCGCTTGTGTGATAGAGACAATGGCTTGTGCATTTTAGGGGATACGTAGCTTACTAATTCCATTAAAACATTGTTATAGGCGCGTATGATAGTTTTACAAATGATTTTATAGGCTTAAAATAAATAACAGATAAATTACTATTTGTAGAGGTCCGCGTGAATATTTTGCAAAACATAACCTTAATTTTTGTACATATCTAAGTGTCTTTGAAACAAATTACGGTGTATATTATTAAGTGATAATATGGCATTCTATATGTGAAAAGAATATTAAAATCAGTTCAGTAGTTTCAGAGCCTATTCGATACAAATAAATAAACAAAAAATATTTCCTCTTCACAATACTAGTACATAGATAAAGTACTAGAAAGAGTATTTAAATAGGTTACATTTGCTGCATTGCGTCCGAAACTGTGTGGCCCGATCGCTGAGGTGATCTATCACGTAGCACCGACGTAACGCGATGTAGGTACACGTAGGTAGACGTTGTCGCAAGGGGAGCTCCGGGAGGCTCAAGGGTAAGGCTCCTTTCGTCTTCCCCTCGATGATCCACTGGAAACTGTTATGCCACACTAAACCTAACAGTATAGCCTACTTACATACGTCAGTTTAAGACGGTATCGTGTACGCGAGAGGTACTTGATCGATTCGGCCTGCAATACAGCAGTGACACAAGCTGAGCACCGAACCGCTGAACAGCGAGATTGGAGAATAGAAATAAGCTGGTATCGCATAAGAATAGAAATATTTAAGAAAATAGTGCTGAAAAATTATTGTGGAGCTGTTTTTGTGCTCTTGAAGCTCCAAGCAAAACTTGATCTATTCTTTTGTTCTCTGACTAGCGATACATTTGCGGTTTCGCCCATGAATTGCAGGGGCAAATTATACACTAAAACCTTCTTCTAGAATGGCTCTATCCATTGGTGAAACCGGTATCAAGATCCGTTAAGTAGATTTTGAGAAAATCGATCACATACAGGCAGATAGCTTTGGTGACTTTGTTTTATAATATGTTTAGAGTAGGTAGGAACACCTTTTCATATTCATTGTCTCATGCTGTATCTTAACAAACAACAAATCACAAATGACTAAAACGGTATAATGTTAAAATTTAATGCTCCTAATATTGACCTGATCGTCCTTCAATGAAATGCAGAACCTAATGCAACTGCTAACTGGTGGGCTGCTCACGTGTTCTTTAGTAAAAGGGTGTGTCTCGTTGGTGTACCCGGGAGATATTTTCGCTCGCATGAAACTGCTTCAAAGAAAAAGCTATGCTGTCGCATTTTGTGAGTTTTTATAGAGGGACAAGCGAGCAGTCGCGAGTCTTCTGATGACTACCGAAGGCCATAATCATCGGGATAATTGCGACGGAGAGATGAGATGTTCCAGTGAGCCCAACTCACCCGACTGGATGTGTCGTACTCGTGCCATATTTCCATCGGATCATGTGCGTTGCTCGTTATCATAAGTATTCTGACAACGACTGATCATGAACCTTTGCAATTCACAGTCAAGAAACCTTTTAAGTTGGCTCGCCAAATTTACATTTTCTTAATTAAAGTTGAAATGCAAAATTCCGTCAAATTTGCAGTGAATATAGTATAATAGTAAATAAATAAGTAGGTGGGTCGGGTGGATTCGGAACTGCCCCCTTACCCCCTCGGGGTCGTCGACACATCGACCGTCCCCCTATCCCCCTCCACGCCCGGTATCGAACCTTCGCGTGATGTGTCTTATTTTGTATACGTATCTCCGACTCAAAAGTTACGTTTCGACAACTGAAAAGCTGTCCAGCTTACTCGTCCATATTTACTCGCACAGTATAAGGGACTAATAAACAGTTGGATCCATTTGGCGATGCTTATTGACATCCTAATAATTTCTATCCATTGCCCTCTTTTGCTTCCAAAAGTTTACCGGAAGCTCACAAACCGCCGGAAATACGTCAACATCTGTCCCTCTGCGGTGGTATCATGTGAGCAAGAGGTACCTCCAGTCGAGCCGGCCTTAATTAGGCCGAAATGCAACATGGCACTGCCTTTTGTACGAACTACCTATTCTAAAGTGCATATTAAAACTACCTATTTGTAGGATTTTGATAAGTGGCTGTAACTGACAAAGTGTAGACTAGGCAAAGCTAAATGAAGGAAGAAATATTGCTGCTATTGGTGATAAAAAATAACTGAACAATTTTAATACACTATCTGTTAAGCTAACTTTAGCATATATAGTGATGTGATTATTGTGAATCACTTTGCCTTAAAATAATTTGATTTAAAATAGCTTCTATGAATACTATTCAATAGTTGTATCTGCCGCCTCCAGCATTTTTACAGAAATGGTAGA
Organism: Eumaeus atala; assembly: GCA_017140195.1. Lineage (NCBI taxonomy): Eukaryota > Metazoa > Arthropoda > Insecta > Lepidoptera > Lycaenidae > Eumaeus > Eumaeus atala. The sequence continues at coordinate 462,305 of JAFELO010001142.1, forward strand.
TGTATGACACTTCCAAGATTAAAAGACGTAACATATAAAGATAAATGAAATAAAATGAACTTAATTTCACTTTGTTACGTTTAGAGGAAAAGAAAATATATTTCTGCATTTCCTTTCATTCTTTTATTTCATTGCATTGCGATGTGGTTTAACTTTATTGCATTGCAGTTTGGTTTCATTTTATTGCATTTGACTGGTTACATAAAGTGTTAACTACATGCCAAGCGAAAAAATGTGACATGAAAATAAAAATGTTAGTTGAGATACGCAACGAAAAACAAGCAGACAGATTGGCTAAAGACGGTATTTACCTTGATATCTTGCAAGACCTGCAAACAATTAGACAAATGTTAGTTCATTTTGTTATGAAAACTATCTTAACCTATAAGATGTCCATCATCATACAATCAATTCTCCTGATTATGCCAAGTTATGGTTGGTATTCAGCCGCAGTTGTGTTTAATGTGTGCTAAACAAATGTGTTTAAAAATAATAATAAAAATAATGATTTTTACTCATCTGTTTTTTATCTGAATAAAGAACGATTTAGTTCTTATAACTTTTTTGATAAATCTCGACATCTGAAATGGTTTTACTGTTACTTTCCAGTACATTTTTTTTGTAATATCAATCAACGATTTTGATGAAGACTCTTTTGATAGGGAATAGTCATTTTTCATTACTACCGACCCGGCAAAGGTTGTTCTGCCACGTACTTGTTTCTTACCTTATCACTTGGGGCTATGAAAAAATAGAAAGTATCCGATTCTCAGGCCTACTGAATATACATATAAATTTTGGTAACAATCGGTAAAGCCATTTCGGTGCATTAGGAAACTACCATTGTGATACGAGAATTTTATATATAAGATTAATATATACCAACTTTAAAAATAACTTGTCTGTCTAACTGATTCATCTTAATTATTATCGGAATACACTTCGCGTAGGTTTGTATAGAAAAAAAAACTGGAAGCTCATTATTTTGGAAGTTAGAAGCATGAACTTTTCATGAATACGTGTATCAGCTAATGTGAAAATTCTACTCCCAAGGACCAGAGATACGCGAATGAAACCACGTGGCGCAGCCATTTTAAAATTGGCAAATAAGTCTGCCTGAAGTCACCTTTTGTAAATCGAAACCGGTTTACGGTTATTCTACATCTCTTCGGGTATTTTTTTTTATTTATTTCGAAAAACTTATCGTCGGCATTGTAAATGTTAAAATAAATAAATATTTAAATTTTCATTGAAATGGCTTACACATATCAGTGATAACTTTAATGTTTATTGTAATGATATTTAAATAATTACATCACAAACACAAGTTTTAAAATAGAATATAAATATTTTGTGAACAACCACGCTTTAATTTGGTGAGCTAGTGATAACGCGTATAAAACAGATAAGAACCGAATTTATACACATTATAGCGGGATCTACGCCCACTTCTATCGTCGTGTTCAGTGAGCTACAGTGAGGTGAATGTTACCATAGCTGCATTGCAGCGAAATTGGGTTATCTTTCAATTCTAGTTAAAATCATTTTTGAACGAAAATCGAACTAATATTTAAAGTACAGGCTCAGTTGGTAACGTGGCAGTTAGACCGCGTGTTACGCTATAGGTCGCGAGTTCAAATCCCGCCTAGGTTGTGAATGTTTATATATTTATTATATGTATATCCATAATAATAACCTTAAAAATATAAAATTTCTTAAATTTATAAAACATAAAATATATTGCCGTTGTCTAGTACCTGTACCACAAGTCCGTACGGTACCTAGCACAGGGCTACGCTAATTGGTGTGATAAGTAACACAGATATTCTATTATATGTTATATTATTATTATTTTATTGCAAATTTCCAATTTTTTATAGTATAGTTGGGAAAACATGTAGTTGTCGCCTTTTGACGATTTCCGACGAACATTATCGCATTATGGTCATGCGCTTGCCTCCTTTCATTCTCCCTTCCAATAGGCCACCGGATATTCACACACTACACGAAACGCGACAGCGATGTGAGCGACAGGTACCTCCCCGGTCGTGCTGGCCTCATTCGGCTGCAATGCAGCTCTATTTATGCGGCACTATCTCTGTATGAAACTTTAATTAAATTATTAAATTGTCTAAGATATTGCGCAATCATAAAATAAAGCGTACTACCCCGGTCGTGCTGGTCGAATACGGCCTCAATTCAGGACACTACATATACACTTAGAGCTTTGTTATGCTTCAGGAGCGATGATGATTTAGCCTGGCCGGTTTTAGTTTTGTCTTATTTTTACGGTTGCCAACCCTATTACTAAGCCTCCGCTGTCTGTACGTCACAGGACTAGCTATGGCTTATTTATATATCCCGATCCCGATGAGAACGTTTATAAAAGCCAATTTAACTATTATTGGCATGGTCAGGGAGACAAGTGTTGATTGCGTTGAAGTGCGTACAAGAATTAAGTGGTTGTGTGGTAGGTCAGGTCTGTTTACGCGGCGATGATCTCCGGTCCGCTATAACTACAACGTTTGTTTTTATTCAAAACACCCAATCGATTCCGTGTGTATGTTTACAACGGCTAATCATAACGATGTTATACGCGCCAAAGTTTGTATGTCCCAGTTATATTCTTACTTCCTTTAGTAGCCCTTGTGTGAAAGAGATACAATCATAAATACAATCTTTCGCGTATATAATACTAATATTATAAACGCGAAAGATACAATCCTAAGACACTGCAATAGTTTTTTTTATTATTATTACCTCTCGCTGATATACTACCGGCAACCATTGGTAGCTGTACTGTCGAGTTTCGTACAACAACGTATAAGAAGCTCAATAGAAAGGATATATATAAGGATAATAGTATGTAGGAGGGCAAACTCCGTCCTCTTACGAGGCAACCAGACTCTCTCAAGTCTAGGACAAAACGAAACACGACTGCATTGAAATTAAACTCCGTCATAATATCGTGTACATAAGTATCGAGTGTTTGTGAAATAAATGTGTGCGTGGCACTGACCCTGCGGATATTAACATTGACCCTGATTATCGGCCGGATCAAATTATAGGCCGGGTAATGTGGACCGGGTCAACATATCATTACCGGTCGTAGCTCACCGCGTGTGTGTTGTGCACGTCTCAAAACGCACGTTAATTTATTTCGGTGTACCTGTATCGCCTCAAAGTTTGTCTTCCTAGTGGCCTGGAAGAGGGCCACATTATGAGGATGTTTATGGGCGTCAGTCGATGAAGACGCAGAGTCATCAAATAACGCACTTATACGAACGATATGCGCACTCAATTCACCCACCTCCGATCGTGCTAGGCCGATTCGTGAAATAGAAAAACAACTCCTAGCTTAACTATTGCGCAAAGAACTTATACGCAATTGACATAACAAATGTCACGTGTACCGTAAAAATAATCAAACCATTGTTACTCCAAAACGCCTCGAAGAACATAACCATACGGGCGCGATCGGATAAAACAAGGAACCGTAAAATCCCATTGCCAGCAATCAAATAGCGATCGGATTCAAGTCCCGGGGTGATTTCGTAAACGGGCAGACGGGACGGTGTCACGCACCAAGTTCAAGGCCGGGACTCGGATCCCGAGGGCTCGGGAGTCCCGACCCCCACTCAATGAAACCACTTGGATTTGTTTGTAAACACGAGTTGAATAAACTGTAAGCGTTACGGCGAATTACTTTCCGTTTGGAAAACTGTGTCTTCTAATTAGGAACTTTGCATTAGGATTGACTTTTTTTAGTCCATCATGGGTACCTAACCATTGAATCACTACTTCCTGTGATGAAATTTTTTTAACACTGTAATTGACGCATTGTCGCTGAATGAGGCCGCCACGAACGTAGAGATCTCCTACTCGCACGACACGCCTCAAATAACTATGTTGTTCAGTTTTGTGTGGTGCGTGAGTTTCCAGTGACCCACTAAGGCGAAGGAGAAAAGAGGGCAAAGTGTCTCTTTGACCAACACGGGGATGTTTACGGGTTTATAGTCATTAAAGTCCCCGACTCTTAAAATTTTCAAATCTGCTGACATTCGCGTTAACAACTAACATAACATAAAAAAATCTATAATAATAAATCACATTACCGTAAAGGTAACGAATATAACAAAAAATATATGGGTCAATTTGTGCATATTACTCGTAATAAAACTTCTTTTTTTTATTTCATCTGACGAATGTCATTTTCTACACCAACGTAGCACTGCTACGAGGCGTAGTAGACATTTGTTTTATTTGATTCGACGCTCATACTTCCAAGAACCCCAGAACCATCGTGTCATGATGATAACCATCCGGACTAATCACTGAAACTATTAACCCGCTATTAAGGAATTAAAAAAAAAAGTAATTGTCCAATTTAAAATACAGGCGACATTTTATTCCGAATAAAAACCGCGATGTTTACACTATCATCAAATAGTAAGTTCATAACACGTGGTACTGCTGCTACATATAAAACCCCCACGTCTGGCGCCACGCGGTCTAACATACACTATTGCACAAGTGACAATCTTAAACTCTTTGGTTTCGAAGTGACGAATTGACTTACTGACAGACAACGCACAGCCTATGGTACGGAGGTTTCTTTCATGATGTAAGTGAGCACTAAGCAAGTAATTTTCGGTGGTAGCTCTTTCTCAGAGCACATCGGCTTGAAGTGACAGCTATGACGTCGTTGAGGACAACACATCTGCGCACCAACATCAGTGAACGCTAAGATGGCCTGATCACTTGTTACCCGCTTTGCATTCGGACTGACTGTTTCGGACGGGATCTTAACATTATTACTTCAATATGAGTTTGTCCACATAGCGATGATGGCGTTTGGACCGCAGCCAATTACTGCCACACTATTTTAAACGCGTCTAGCCTCCACACCTAGAAAATATCTCTGTTAACAATAACTGCAACTACAGTCCAGTAGTGCTTATTTAACCACGAAAGAATGATCTTTTAACCTTTTGAAAGCACTGACTAATAATAATAACAAGATACACAGTCCGTAAGAAAAGATGTGATGCATGTAAAATGTGATATGCGAAATAGTGTCAAAACAACTTAAAATCATGGGCGTAAGGTTATTTTGCAAAAATATATGTGCACATGCAAACACGGACTCCTTAGAATGACAGTTCAGTATGAAATTTAGTAGTAGAAAGGTAAATAATGGAAAAAGACAACGATTGAAGAAGAACGTGGTCTGTTGTCTGTTCCAGACGGGACTGAAACAAATCAAAGTACTTCTCTACATTTCATCATCCCCAAAAGCGCCGCAGGTCACAGTCCGAGCCACTTGCATCCAGCTCAGTCAATATCACTTATCTATATCGCTTGGTGGAAACATAATAAAAAAATATTTTTATACTACCTATAGGGGACAAACGAGCAAAACGCAGTCTTTTGACGACTGACACATCCATAGAAATTTAACAAATACTAGCGATACCTCCCGGTTTCGCCCGCGTAATGGGGATCGGATAGTTACCTTAACAAATTATATACTGAAACCTTTCTTGGTTATAGCTATATCCATGACTGAAAACCGAATGAAAATCCATTTATTAGATTTTGAGAAAATAGATCACATACAAACAGACAGCTTGTGAGAACTTTGTTTTATAATATGTTGAATACATGTGTTAATACGAATTTAATTCACACCAGTGTCTATTTCTAGAATGGCATATCTAAATAGAATGCGATTAGTATATTAAAATTACATTGTAATTGGTATAGACATAAACACGTAATAGTAAAACCTAAAACATCGTGCGGCTAATTCGAGATGTTTTTATTGAACTCGTAAAAGACAATTAGTAGGACGTACAAATGAAATTGAAATTTACGTTCCTCATAAAAAGCTCGTACTGCAAAATATACAGTGATATACGGCCGTTGTGTTTTATGTGCCTTGTTCTATTAATTATTCAATATATCACGAAATTTCCCGCCTAAATTGCGAGTTTTTGGCGGCACAAATTATATTGTGCGAGAGGTTTATTGTGTTAAAACAAAAGCCCTTTGTTATGTAACTAATGTGATGTTCTTTTATAATTTTGACATTTGTTGGATTTACTGTTTCGGCTAGTGTTGTCATTGATGATTAGTGATCCTAACTATAAAATCGATTATGTTTCGAAAGTTATTAATCTGTAATGCCACTGACGTGTAATCTTATAATTATATTAAATATTTTTATAGGCATAATCAAGCTCCTATATTTTAATTTAGACCAGAGGCTAATACTAGAGTATAAAATAATTTAAAGCTATAACTTACTGTAGTGCCATAGGAGCCTAGTAAAACGTCTATTTCCAGATGTAGATACTAGCAGAGATCACACAACACTCTGTTATATTTATTTCAGCGGTATACAAATACGAGTACATATTTGGTACGTAGTACACTCCGTTATGGTCATATCCCTTTCAGACACAGCCTAAAATACTACCACCCTCGTAGAAGTAATTAAATTCTTCCCACTAATAAATAAAAGTATGGAGCAAAGTTTGGAAAAAAGTGAAAATTTATTGCATTTGCACACACCCCGAAAATTCCAATTATCCCGTCTGCCATCCTTGTTGTCCGGTATTGATTTTACTTTTCGGCTCCCACCAGTGCGAAACACCTTCACTTTGGCTAGATTACATATAGGGTTTTGATCAACCTAATATAATATAAGACTAAAACTTTTTTAATGTCTCTATAACTTGGATTCTATTTCTAAAGTACGCTAATGACAAAAATATTACCTAAATGGATTATACTATATAGTGGATTATTTCAATATATTAAACTGCAGAATTTCCAACTTTATACTTAAATCCCTTTGTTGCCACAAATTTATCATCATCATATATTGCCGATTGGTTTAAGTAGAGTGCAGTAATGTAAAGTTGTAGTATACACTTGGCAATGCTCATTATTAACTCATTATTTATCTAAATTGTAACCCAATGATTAATTAAGATTATCCTTTACGTTTAATATTTTTTAAAGTTTAAAACACAAAAAATACTGCAAATATTTTTTTTTGTTCTTTATTTTAGAATTTTATTCCAAGAAATATTTCAGATATTTCAAAAATAACAATATAAGATCCGAAGAATTAATGCTATTTTTATGAGGAGTAAAATTAGAATTACATACCAAAGAAGTCATTGCCCTTATTCCACTACAATTTATTTCATCAGAATTTTTAACGTAATCAAGGAACTAGTGTAAGCTTATTTAAAAGTAATTAACTTGTACTTTCCACAAAGTATGTTCACACATAATACAAAGCCGGATGCTATACGAAAAGCTTACTTTGAGATAGTTACAAACTTATACCCTCAAGCTTTGTAGTTAGCTTTCGATCTACATAATTTTCTATAGGCTTTATTACTTGAACAAAAGAAGACATCCAAACGTTACAGTAACTAGTATGGTAGTTGTATCACCAAAAGCCAGTGTAAAAACTAGTCAGTAAAGGGTATTGCAATCGAATCTCAGTACGACTAGATAAGTATCTGCTCACATAATACCCTAAAGGGGTCGCGTTTTGAATGGTTTAAAAAATCCACATGGCCCATCGGGGGTATATGAAGAAGGACAAGTCATTTTAATATCTGACCTCTATAAGCAGCTCATCTCTACAGCACGTTCACCACCCGACGCTATAAATCCTAGACACACACACCCACATCAGCGTGGATTTTTCGCACACATTTCCATTGGTCTCGTGAAATAGTGTGGGAACACCACGTGTGTTTATTTACAGAATCAAACGTCGACCCTGTGGAACATCACACTCAATGGACCGAGGTCAGCGAGTGACCTACATTTTTATCTGCCCCGCCACGCACAAATCTCTACATGTATTATAATAGGCGCGAGAGCGGCTGTTTTTTGGCAAAGCCGTTGGAGCCATTTGTTGATCAACGTACATAAATCTATACGACCAGATGCTACAAACAAGATGTAGGAGGAGAGATGCATGGCGCTGGCCTTTTTCACCCCCTTCCTCAATTTTTTTTTAAATATAGGATTTTTAGCCTTCATTTCCACCTTTCCTTGTATAAGCCAATGCCGGTTCCTTTAAAAAACTCACAATAGGCGATAGCATACGTACGTTGTACGTTGGGCTGTAGTGTAACATTACAATGGCTTTGTAAATAATTTTAAAAGCTGTCGATTTAAGCCAAAACGACAGAAAATTTGGATCACCAAATTAGCTGTTGTGTATAAGGTGACCCATTGGGGAAGGAAAAGGAGGGCAACGCACCGGCAAGATAATTATGCTGATGTTTATGGGCGTTGATAGTCGTAGAAGGGCTACGGTTTCCCGTTTGTCCCCCTATCATCCACCATATGTCCATCCACATATATCATCATAATTTCACATATGAATACGTCCATCTCATCCTTTTGGACATCTCCGGAGCCTGCGATAATGCAGTGTGGCCAATGATACTGATAAAAGCAAAAGCTACCGGCATCTCTCCGAACATCTATCAGACTCTCGTAAGTAATTTCTGTATCCGTTATGTTGGCTCACAGTTGACCACCGCACGCTTTGGAAGGTTTCCATAACGGGATGTCCCCAGGGTTCGGTATTGGGCCCCACACTATGGAAACTCCTCCTGGACGATATCCTTAAATCGCCGAGACCAGAGGGTGTAAGTTTTGTGGCATACGCAGACGATTTAACGCTTGCGATCGAGGCACGTCACGCGCCGTTGTCGAGCAGAAATGTTCCACGATATTGAACTGTTTATCGGATTGGGGGACCCGTAATAGGCTAACCTTTTCCGCAGCCAAGACCCAAACTATGACAGTTAAGGGTCGTTTTAAAACTAGTCCGACCATTAGGATGAATGGTACCTCGATCGCGAGTGTACCTGTGACCAAGGTGCTTGGTGTACACATACACGATGCTAGATCCTTTGCGCTGCATGTGGTTTTGATGGGCAAGAAGGCCGCCAATTCTTTCGGGAAGGTCTCACGTGTTTCTGCCTCCTCATGGGGTGTGAAGCACCGGGCACTTAGTTTCCTATACCATGGAACCTATGTTGTAATCCTGACATATGCTGCAGCGCTTTGATGTCGACGCTCTCACTTGTATGTTGTACCTTTTTTTATAGGACAAGCGGGAAACGAGCAGGTGGTAGGTAACTACCGCCGCCCAAAGACATCCGCATGACCAGCAGTGCAATATTACGCATCCACAGACCAGCTTTGATTTTATTGTATTGGCCAGCGTTCTGCCTGCCGATCTGGAGGTTCTCTGAGCGGCACGCCTTCAGGAGGAGTGCGTGAGGCTCAAGGGCAAGGAGTGCAAGAAAAAGAAAAGCGCCATCGCGGACGATGTCATCTCCACTTAGCAGTCACGCTTCACACACACACAGTCAGAAGTTACAACGCGTCTGGCATATCAATGGATAGAACCTGAGTACGTTATTTCGCAGATACTAACAGGGTACGGGTGCTTTTGAGGTCGCCTGCACAGGATGTAGGCCTCTTTCAATGAACGCCAGGACGACCGATCCTCTGCTACTCGCATCCATCCCGGACCGGCTTATGCACGGAGATCGTCTGCCCACCTGTTGAACGGTCGACCAACACTTCGTTTTCCTAAACGCGGCCTCCACTCCAGAACCATACTGGGCCATCGGCCATCTGTTCTTCTGAATGTGTGACCAGCCCGTTGCTACTTCATCGAGCTTATTCATCGTGTGATATCGGATACTACAGTTCTCTGCCTTATGACTTCGTTACGTATTCTGTCGGACAGAGACACACCCAACATAGCACGTTCAATAGTCCGTTGAGCTACCGCAAACTTGCGGACCAGTCCTAAATTAAGATATCGACCTAATTGCAATAGTTCGACCACTTCAAGAATAGCACCATCGAAGTTGACCGGCCTTGGGAGAACGTGTTCGTTGAAAATGACCTTTGTCTTGTCCAAGTTCATCCTAGGGCCAATACGTTAGGAGGATTCATTTAGGCTGTGCAACATTTCCTGCAAGCTCTCCAACAATTCGGCCGACACAACGATATCGTCGGCGAAGCAAAGATGTGAGAGGTACTCGCCGTTAGTATTTATACCGCATTCTGTGCAGTTTAAAGTGTTAAAGGCGTCCTCCGAAGCATTAGTGAACAATTTTGGGGAAATAACATCCCCCCGTCGCACTCCTCGATGCAATTGGATTGGACTTGTTTGACCTTCCGGAATCAGAACGGACATAAAAGCAGCATCATACAATGCTCTCAGTACCTCGACGTATCGCCAATCGACCTGGCATCGTTGTAAAGCTTCCAGAACAGCCCAGGTTTCGACAGAGACAAAAGCTTTTTAATAGTACACAAAGGCAAGGCACAGCGGCTGATTGTACTCACGTGTCTTTTGTACAACTTGCCTTATGGTGAAAATGTGGTCCATGGTGCTAAGTCCTCTGCGAAACCCAGCTGGCCCGGTGGCTGGAATTCGTCAAGCTTTGTGGTGCGACAAATCGTCGAAACTCTTGGGAATAACTTGTTAATATGGCCAAGAAGTGAAATTGGTCTGTAATTTTAAGAAGTGTTTTGTCACATTCTTAAAAAAACAAAGCCACGTCACTTCCAAGCCATGCTTTGGAAGGTACGACCCGCTGAAAGACGAAATTAAAAACCTCTTAATATCTCCTGCTCTAAGAAGCTTGACTGTAATTCCGTTCTTCCACGGAGCGCTTCCCCCTTTAATCTGCGCAAGAGCCAGACTATTCTCACTCAAACTGACGGCAGATCGCCTGATAAATGTCCTGTTAGGCTTGCACGCGGATCGTTGTTTACCCCCTATACTAAAAAGAAGCTGTGTCTGGGCCTCATAACCGGAGAGATAAGTCTCGCTCACACCAATCCACCTTAAAGAGGGAGCTATGTTGTCAGGTTTAGTGCCGTGTATGAGTTTCTGGTGGCTCACTGAGGAAAGGATAAAGAAAGCTATTATACGCGCGTCGATAGTCACCATAACGTTCCGACTGTTCCCTTAAAATATAAAAAGAGATCTGAATCTAGTTGTGCGAATATCTATGTGCATTAGCGGACCACTTTCCATCTGATGATCCGAGATAGTTTGCCTTACATTGTATATACATCAAGTTGTGATCGTGTCTATATTAAATTACTCGGAACATAGTAAAGTGGTTATAATATTACACATGTTATCTTTAACTTCCAAAGCTGTACTTTCCAAGAATGAAATGATTAGAAGCTTAGGTAAAGATTAAGCTCAGTTACGAGCAATCGTTGGAATCAAATCATACAATTTCAGATAGGTATACGTCAAGAACTCTTCAAGAGCTTTCAATTGTTATTCGGGACTTTCTCAATTCTTACGGTAATTTTGCTGATGTGTTACGAGTTATATGGAAGTTTCATTTGAAGTTTTATGAAAAAAGGTTATAAATATAGAACACATGTAAGCACATCTATTAAAGCTTTAGGTATGGATATGTATGGAATAGGCTGGTCACAAATAGAGGAATAGATAGTCAATGGTACAGAAAGATTGTAGAAACGAGGCTGGTTTTGTGAATGCAAATTGTTATGCACCACCAACTGAAACAGACTAGTCAACCTAAACTAGTACTATTGTCTGAAACTTCTTACAGTAAGAGGTAGCGGTAAATTAAGCTTGCACGACTGGGGAGTTACCTCTCGCTTAGATGACACCACCGTAAAGTGACAGCCATGTTTCGTGCGGTTTGTGAGTAGCCGGTGGCCCATTGGAGGTGATAAGTAAGGGATGTATGCATGGCAACAGTAATGCGGATAGCCTTGTTGGTAGTAGTTAAAGGGCTTCCATTGCTCTTTTGGTCCCTCATACTATAAAAAGCTAGTACTAGTAGCGAGCCTGTTGTCAATGCAAGTGGCGTTGAAGTTGGCGTTAAGTGTCTGCTTTGCCGTAAATTTATAGAGCCCAAGTTTAAGTGGACAGGTATGACGGACGGTGATTTTAAAAATGATTGCGTTTGCTACATGATAAATTGAGGGTGCTTTGGTCAGCAATTATTAAATTAAATTAAATCAAAAGCTTTGATGTAGGATTGGTTGCGGTACTTCAAAGTTCAAGTCTATAACTATGTTATATGGACCGAGAGCTGGTACAGCTTTCGGCTGTCCCTAGTGCATTAATGTGTTACCATGTCCATCTAAAAATAGAGCTTCTTGTAAAACTTTGCATATACGTTGTCAAACCATGCGCTATATGTTATGGAGAGTGGAAGTTTGTTGCTCTACCAAAGTTTGTCTAATGCAAAATATTACTGTTTTACAGGCAAAAGCTTTTGTCACGAATATATTCTATAGACTATAATTAACTCAAGCTTATTGGATGTTTCTTTAGTCTAGTGGCAAGTATGGTATATTAGCATTATATATGGAGTAGCTGGTCCAAGATTATTTCCAATGTAGGTCATAACGCTATCGGTCCTACATCTGATTTCTCTGCGATCATAACGGATCATGGTCACTTCTGAATAATAAAACGAGGGATAGGAGAGCGCACTTGTGTCTGCGCACTTGTGAATGTATCCTGCCCTGAATTGATGACTGGAATAAAGATACCTTGTAATTTCCGAGTAGAGCTAATATTAAAAGTATTTGATGGTAATGTATTGCTACAAAAATTACAATAAAACACTGAGGATGGATCGTAAATAAATACATTAGTAAATAACATCAAATACCATAAAGCTCGATAAACGAGGCCATATTCTATATTGACTCGGCTGTGTCAACTTTGAGTACTGATAACGAATGATAAGCGTGACTCACTCGGGCCTCTGATAAGTTTTTGTAACTCGTTTTTAATGTGGTGTAAAATCTTGGCAGCATATATCAAAATGTCACGACAATAAGCCAAAAAGATTCTTTGTCATCGCCTCGTTATCAACAACACAACATTGTCACAATTTATCTATACTCTAGAAGAAAAGCATACGTGATAAAGCTCCTGACGGTCCGGCTACTGGTATCTAGTCACGGGTTGATCGATGGTTTACGATAGATGCTTGATGAATGATTGATCACTAATTAATTGGTAATTCATGGATAGTGATCGATGGTTGATGACTGACGATTGATGGTCGAAGGTTAAAGGAAAATGGTAAGGTTATTTAATGATCATTTAGTAATGGCGGATGTCTTATTGTAGAGAGAGTGGTCTATTATCAATGGTCGTTATTTAAAGTTATTTTTATGCATATTTGAGTTCTAAAATTGGAGTTATTATTTTTCTTTACCACTACACATTTGTAGTGTAAGTACAACTTCGTTCTATAACTTGTTCCTCGAAACGAATGTATCAACGACTCTACCATACAGGGGGTATCGTAGAGTATCATAGGGTATCGTAGAGATCGTAGGGCATCGTAGAGATCGTAGGGTTTCGTGGAGATCGTAGGGTATCGTAGAGATCGTAGGGTATCGTAGAGATCGTAGGGTATCGTAGAGATCGTAGGGTATCGTAGAGATCGTAGGGTATCGTAGAGATCGTAGGGTATCGTATCGAGTGAATATCATTTTTCTTTTTTTCCTTTTTTTGACAACACAAGTGGTAACTTTGAGATACCAATCCAAACTGGATTTTGTATTGCAAATGGGCGGAGGTAGTCAGTACCCACCTGCTTGTTTGCCCTCTATACCATAAAAATAATGATCACACAGCCCTCCACGTGTCACCCTGATGTAACGCATCAACACATAAGTACATAACACTTTTGTATATGCATGTACAAGTCTCAATAGGTTTTGCGTAATTATTTGCAAATGTGCGCAGCCTTACGAGTGTGTCACAATTTGTGTCGCATAAAACAGTGGTCATGATTTTGTATACGGAAATGATTTGACCGCCGTACCGATTTTGATACAAATTTCGCCGTTGCAAAAGAATTTCCTATTTATAATTAAGGCAACAAATCTAGGCAATCCGAGTGTTAGTACATAACACTAACTTTAGTGTTATGTTTTTTTTATATTCAGAGCTCTATTTTGTTTTTTTTTTGACAAAACATTGAAAAAAAAAATTGTGCTAAGTAGTTAAAACACCATTTATTGTATTCATGATTTTAACATAACTTTTAGAATATTATTTTTTTATACTTTATTTTTATAGAAGTGTTATTAAAATTAAAAAGACATAGATATTTCTCAATTACGATTTACATAGTTTTGAAATAACAATTGACTGATTGTGGCGACAGTTGTTTATATTTTTACTACAATTCCACTCCGGCTTTGCCCGCGAATAAAAGGAGCAAATTGTACACTAAAACACCTTTCATCTCGCACAAGGACCGCTCCATCTGTGGTAAAAAAATCCGTTCAAGAGATTTCGAGAAAATCGATCACATACAGACAGTCTTTAAGGACATTGTTTTAAAATATGTATAGATTGTGGTACTTAAATATTTTGTGATTTAATAGATTTGTTTGAATATTTAACATCGAAGTACTTAGTATTTAAATAACATTGCTTCAAGGTTCAGTGTAACTGAAAGACGGAATAATAATTGTGTTTGTAAATGAATAACTTTATGTTGAATGAATTTTTAAATTTTGATGGTCAATCCTTCACCGAATCTGGTGGTTCAACGGCGTATATTAATAAGGAAACTTGTTCGAAAAAGGTGTTCTAAAATGTGCCCTATTGACAATTCTTATCTAACTCTAATAGTCAAATAAAATTAAGGTAATATAAAATACTTTAATGATATTTCTAATTATTGTAGAGGTCAATAATATTCTGTTTAAGTTATTCATAATATGCTTGATAATTTTTAGTCAAATTAAATATTTACAGAATTTTTTTTTACATGACTACTTGTTGCAAAAACAAGAACGTGAAACAAATTGTACTACGTTTGAGAAGAAATACTAATATTTTGCATGTTATAAAGGTAAAATAAATAATCATAAAATAATAATCATAGTAAAATTAAACGTGGTCCACAAATGATCAGTGATTGAGTCTCGTAACGCTCTAGCTACGTTTTACTCGCGTGCCACGCGGTGTATTGACCTTTTCAATGCATTAAAAACAAACGAATGTCTGCATTATTATTTTTACATAATAAAAAATACATTGTTAACGCACCTTAAAAGTTGGAGCACAGAAAAATCCCGGCTGGACACAAAAAAATAAATCACAACACTCGCGTTCGAAAATCAAATTTACGCGGGAAGTGATAGTGATGTACGTATATTGAATCAGTAATCGATTTGGAATCGATATTACGTAAGACGCGTGGTGTACTAGCGTCGTCGCACGTGACTGGTGCCAGTGTGACGGACCGAGCGAGCGGTACGCGGACCTCCCCCGCGCGCCCCGCGCTACGTACATACGTCTCTATAGGCATTTGATAAACAAATTACATTTTTATGCACAGCGAGCTTTTACAATCTATTAAAGAACATACAAATTGTAAGTGCGTGTTTATTTGATGTTCGAATTTCAATTTCCTTATCTTTTTTAATAGAGTCATGAAGTCCGTATTTGTGGTTGGAAATGAAACTTATAAATGGGAAATATGATCCCATTAAATTGTATGTGATTGCATTTTAGGCTATAGTTTATTTTTTATACTTTTATTAACTCATAGAATTAAAAATACAATGCGAATGCGTGGAAAGGTGCAAGTACCGGGGAAGGCCAAGGCCGATATATCATGATTAGATTGATTGGATAGTATCCGAGTTAAGAGCCTTTCGAGAACTGGCGTGAAGATGTGTTGTTGTTGTTCACATTGTTGTGTGTTGTTATAATCAAAATTCATTGACAAAATCGAATGAACTATTTTATGATTCCGACATATGGTACAAACATATATTTTCATAAATACTGTTGAGAATAGAGATATTTATTCATAGTGCTCAAATTTTATGAGTCCTTTTTTATTCATTCGACTAAAAATCATTTTTTAGAAAGAAACCTGTTTCGTTAAGTTTACTTAGTATAATCACAATCAGGATCTTCTGCAAATATTTTGTTTCCTATACCAACATATCTTGGTAAATGTATCGCAGTCGGATTGTCGCAATCGCTGTATTTCATTATGGCTAGCCACTTTCAAAAACAGGGCCGTTTTATTTTGAGGCGGGCTAATGATTACCCACATTGAATATGGCTGAGTGAAATTGCGCTAGGAAGAGTTCGGCATTATACGATATTCAATAAAGCTAGCCTTATTGAAATAAATGGAATCATTATACGGCTTTTAGGCGCGTTTTAGTTCCTAGCTTTAACACTCACGGCGTTGCTCGACATGATAACAACATTGGCGTCGATTGTAGAATATAGGTAAATAAAAAAAATATGCCCAGATAGGATCGAAGGTTCGCCGACGAAGCCTTTGTGGGTAGGTTATTTTTTTTATTTACACTCAGAACACTTGGCCTAATTTCATACTTGTGTCGAACACTATCACTGCCTAAAATCAGTAGATTTAACGAGGAACGTCGCAACGACAATACGGCTAATCGTTAGCCTGCCACAAAACAAAACGGCCCTGTTTTTGAAAACGGCTAGCCGTATCGTTATACGGCCATTTGTATAAAACGACTACGACATATCTATCAGATGTCATTTCATGGGACAAACACAAGCTATTATCTGCTACTTGATAAAGAACCTGTTTGGAGTTTAAATTTGTCTGTCTATTTTTGATATATCATCGTTAAAGTTGCAAATTATATAATTACAAAAAGAAAATTAATACTATGACATTTCAATATTAAAATAAAAGTATTTATTTCGAACCATCTCTACATCTCTATATTTTCTTTTAACATTTTATTTTATATCATTTAACAGGCCCGACATTTCAGAAACTTTATGACAACGATATATAAAGATAGACTTATGATGAGAAGTTACATCTCCAGGTGTCGCAAGTTATTCAAAATACCCGAAGAATTATAACTATTTAGCTGTCCCAATAAAAGCACATGCATTGGTGGAATATAATGGCTATTAAGTCTATATTCTATACTAATGTCTATGAGTACATAGCAGTACATACCAGCAAATTGTTGTTACGCTTTACCGCGCGAACTACAAGGCTGATTGACTGTGACTTATAATATATGTTAAGAAAAGTTGTAGTTAAAAATAATATTAAATGGTATATTTAACATACAGAATTTGTTTAAAAAAATCAACGTAACAATTGTAAATATACTTGAATTTTCATATTTCATTTTTTTTTAATATTACGAAATATGCAAGTATAATAAAATACAAAGGATTTACTACGAGTTACAGGAGCCAATGAACTATCGTAGTTTTGCAGTAGAGTTGCCCACATCATTCGAATCATATAATACTCTCTCCGAACTTTCTGCGAGAAATAGCCTTCATACGGATTCTACAATATTTTCTACGAATAGCTACAAATTTTATCAACCAAATAATTATTGCTTACAACGTTTGTCTATGAATTATTGAGATTTACGAATTACAGAGTTCCTGCTCTGGTGTACATATTTTCAGCTGATATAACCACGTATGCTGTACGCAACATTACTTAGAGGGGACGGCTTGGTAGTTATGCAAAAGAGGTCAATATTTCATCGTTCTTCCGTCTATTGCAGTTCGCATTATCATAACAATCGCTCTACGTACGGTCTAAGCGTTGCGCCCACAGCACTATACATTTGCATCTTTATTCACATGTCGACGTAACTTCACTAAAATTCGGTGGTATTTTCCCCGATCTTTAATGTTATCATTGTTGATGCCCTGTGGTTTCACCATATCGCATAAAATCATTTATAACAAGGAAACTATTCATTTTGACGTGTGCAAGGAATGCGTATGTAATTGCAGGTTATAATCAATGTCTGTGTAAGATTATAGTCAAATCTATTCAGTGACTATTGCGTGAAGAAAAACATACAAACTATCGCTTTATTTTTTTAATTATATACTATTTATTTGTTATTGCTATTACGTTGGTAAATTAAACCATTGTCAGTTTTTATCGATCGATATGTACTACACATGTAGATATAATTATTATACCTACGGACACCTAGCTGCAGGAGCTAGTGCAAGGATCAGTAGAGGTTTTCAGGAATATGAATTTTGTGTATTGGCAGCGATTGCTTTTATGCATTTATTTCTTTATAGTATAGGAGGGGCAAACTTTAAGTATGTGCCTTTTTATGACTACCGACCCCAGAGAACATCCGCATAAATACTATGCCAATGCGTCGCCGTCCTTTCCTCCTCCCTACTTCCCTCCAGTGGGCCACCGGAAACGTACAAACTGCAAAACTATACAAACATAAATAACGTTACACCGAGAATGTCACTTTAGGCCGATGTTATGTAAGTGAGAGCTGCCTCCTCGGCCAAATTCTGCTGTAACGCAGCATGGAACGTGCATGCATACAAAATTTGCATACAATAATAAATACATATAATGAAAAATCTTTTTTTTTATAAGTTTTATCCCTGAACAATTAGAAGGTAATAACGTTTCATAAGAAATACCAACTGTAGGAGTTGTGGCAAGTCTCTACAAGCGTTCTCAAGCGGTGTAGAGATTGAAATAAATTTTTTTTTCGCTTATCCGTCAAGGCGCTCCATAACCTTCATGTGTATTTTTATTTCAAGGTCAGAGGGCGTTAAGCGAGTACACAAGCCCGTGACGAGTATTCGCTAAATCATTCTCAAACTACACACAAAATCGGTATTAAAATACCGAATAATTGTATTAATATACCAATTAATCGTTCCAAATTAATTAATAAAATTCAAAACGAGTATTCGTTATATCAATTTGAAACTTACTAATTGTTAATTAACATATAATATATCGAAAAAATATGTTAAACATAATACAAATTATGAATTGACTATGAAACAGTCATTGCACTTACAGTCCGTTTTCATCATCAATATCCTTTCACTGCAGAACATAGCCGTATTTAAACTATCAGTACAAACTACCCAGTTGTAGTTATATGATTAGAACACATAGATTATTAAGTAAAGCTCGTTAAAATGCTACACTGTACCAGAATTGGACAGGCACGACCAGGGAGGTACCTCGCACTCCATGATACCGGCGTAAAGTGACGGCTGTGTGGACACCATAGCCGTCACTTTACGGCTGTATCATCATACCGTTTCGTGTCTGTGAGTTGAGGAAGGAAGCATAACAGTTTTGCGGATATCTATGGGTGTCGGCAATCAAATGCGACTGCTTATTTGCCTAAAACATACAAAATTGTGACAACACCCGGCATAACTTTTAGCAACAGAAATGTGTAGGGGCGTCTCCTGCCACCAGGCACCCCAGCTCGTTCGCTTACGCAACAACTCGATACGATATTGTACCAGTTGCTAACTACGTGTATTAGACGGGGCACAGCGTTTTCTCATTTCCCGCGGCCGAAGTTTTCTAATATTATAGTTTCATTCATATTGTTCGTAGTTCTGCGGAAGTTTTCTTTCGTGGAAAATGAAAGAACATTTCCATAACTATTATTTCTCTTTTATTGCTTAGTTTCTTATGTTTCGTACATAGTATTAGAGTTTGTTGTTAATGTGTTGTATTATTAATGAATTGTTATTTTCCTTGTTTATTGATTGGCAATTAAAACCTTGTATTATGATAACGAGACGTTATTTTATTTCAGACCCGCGTTTATAAATGTGAAAGCGAAATAAGCCCAACAGAGCTACACCGGATTGCTATGAGTCCTCGTCGGGCGACGAGATTGTTTGACGATATAAAAAGTCTCCGATTAGTCGTTTGCACCTTATTTTTTCCCCCTTCTCTCTAATTTGCCACTGTTTACTCACAAACCGCACTTATCACGACGGCATGGCTGCCATTTTACGGATGTGTCATGTGAGCGAGAGGTCCCCTCTCCTGCCTATTAATACAATAATAATTCAGCTGCAACACAGCAGGGCACGGTACGGCACTACCTCTTACCCAGCAATGTATATTCAGTTCAGAAATATATAATATTCGTAATTATGTACAAACATAATTACGAATATTATATATTTCATGTTACATAGTTTAACTTTCATGTCACTTTAATTCACAACCTTTTCATTTCTTTCACTAATTCAAAAAATACACGTTTCATAGCCGCAAATGAATTTAATTAGAAGAATAATCACAATGAAGTAACAAGATATAAATAGGATAATTGTGAGATTAAATATGGCGGCTCGCCCGCGGTATTGCCGCGATTACTGCGATTACGGTTATTACGCAAATTGCACAACCATCGGCTAGTTTACAATGTATACGGATAGCCGCATGATTTGTAACGCCTTGTAGATCAAGTAGGTATCAATAATGATTTATATCAACAACATGCTTATTATTTTTTGTTTCGCGATTCACATAAGGTAAGAAAGGGAAAGGGCTTATTATTTACTAGCGGTCAGCCTTGGTTCTGTCCGTAAATAACCAGTACCGCATTGCTAGTTTTAGAAATAAAATGTAGCCCATGTCATGCTTTATGTACTTTCTCTGAATCTCGGCCCTCAACTAACTAGAGTTGACACTACAGTGGAACCTAACCTCTGTAATCGACCCTGATAAGATTAGCGAGTTGACACTACAATGAGGCCTAACCACTGATACCGGTTCTTATGAGACTAGCTAGTTGACACTACAATGAGGTATAACCACTGATACGTGTTCTTATGAGATTAGCTAATAAACACTACAATGAGTGGTAACCATTGACACCAGTTCTTTTGAGACTAGATAGTTGACACTACAATGGGGTCCAACCACTGATACCGGTTCTTATGAGATTAGCTA